>JAQIXX010003250.1:0-20533 GCA_034700605.1 Willowsia nigromaculata
AGTGGATCTTCAAGTGGGAAGCATAAAAGCAGCAGTGGTTCCACCAGTGGCTCTGCACCATCTCATCCGGGAAATAGTCATCATGATAGTATTCCAGGAAATAAACAGGGCAATAAAATCAGCCACGGCAAGATGCCTTTTGATGATGGCTCTTCAAATTCTCCAAACAACAACAACGGTCGTAGTGGCAGTAATAATCTTGAGGACAATCACATCACCATAAATAATGGCTTGGAAGGTTATACCTCATCAAAAACTACTAATCATCATCACGGGATCATCAGCTTTGGAGGAGCGCATACCACCACTGCCAGAGATGAGCTGTTTTCCGAAGCCTGGTTTATTTCCCTTATTGGCAGCGTCATTTTTGTGATGTTGCTTGTCTTTGTTTTCGCACTTTATATGAGGCGATGTACTCTCCGTCGGGAGGGGGATAAGCTGAAAGGTTAGCCATTATAATTTCATCGCATATAATATTTCCGTGTTTGATATAAAAAGCATGTTATATGTCTAAGTACAAGTCAAGGTAATGAAATTTTAATGTCCTTCGACATTTGCTAAATATCTAAATGTGTTAAACAAACCAGACACTGACATGAAGAGAGCGTTTCGTATTTTCTCACTTTTGGTTACAGTATTTTCCATCACCTTTTTTACTGTTATGGGCTCATACTCAAAAGTTGATATATTTTATTGCTGGAACAGTGATATTTTCTATTTTGGTTTTTATTAACATGTCTATAGACTACAGGTATCTTTTCCGATAAAATTGACACATTATGTATTCGTGGGGCATATTCGTATTATCATGCATTATAGAAAACTCTCTGATGGTAAACAAACATTCCATTGCTTACACCTGCAAAATCTATCACACCTACAAAAATTCCCGCATATAGTATGCATTTTCAATTTTTAAATGGCTCGCATCTCAAGTCAGAACAGAACTGACATTTTTTGGAGCTCAACATTCTATTACTCATTGATTAAAACTCAATAATTCACACATGAATTTTCATGTATGGGTAGTTCCTCTATGTTTTTTCCATCTGTCAACGTCGTATTGATTTTCATGAAAACAAAGGTTAGAAGGTTTTAGTATGGTTTTGGTACTTGGTATTTCGTCCAAAAAGTAACGGTTTAAAAGAGCCTTAGTTGATTTTCATACCTCATTTTGTAAATATTGTAATGCCTATATTATAATTATAACTATTTTATATTTCATGTAACGATGTCATATTGTAGACCAAGTCTGTCCAGAGACAAGAGATTTTGAGTCAAGTTTTTGCAGGAAAAAATGATTGGAAAAGTTAGGAGAAGCGCATGATGATGCATAATAATAAGTAATCAAAACCGCAGGAGTTCTTATGGGTGTGGTGCCGCGTGACATAATAGATACACAGTGTTATTATGAGTCATCATAGCGATACTTAGAACAGCTTCCTCACCTGCATCCCCTCAGAGTAGAATATGTAAACATTTGATTTGAATCTACCATTAATCTTCACATTGATTATGTGTAGTTGAAGAGAAGAATGCTGAATTATATGGACGCATTCACCCAACATATTGGAACATATTATAATATAAAATATCAGATCAGCTTTTAAGCTTTCTTGTGAAGCGTGAGAGAATCAGAGTAGTAATTAAGTGCTAGAGAAAGAAAAGCTACCGACCGACCTTCATCTCCATTGATCATCTTACCCCACAGGCTTTCACTCAAGAAGCAAGGCAACTGCATTTTCCCTTGTAGTGGATGTATATAGTGCATCGTATAATAGGATGGTCTAAAAACGAACTAGAAACAATGTTGTACATACATATGCACCCATAATTTGGGAACGCATCCAATCTACCTTTTGTGTTTTGAGCAGACAATGAGTTTCATGTTTAATTACAAATGATTTTCAGTATCTACAACGGAAATCCCGGATGGTTCCATTCCTCCACACTACCAAGATGACAATCTGTGGATCGATGCAACCAACCAGCAGAAGCAACTCACCCTCAAATCCGTAAAGACAAGCCATAATGATTTGAATGAATATGAGAATGCCAATAACTATGCTGTGGTTGAGGATCGCCACTCTCCAATTCCCTACGCCACCACTACCCTAATCAACGGGGAAAAGCATGTAAGCATAGTAAGCAAACAATACTCAAATCCTTTTCCCTTATCATTAACAGTATGTGTACATGCACAATAAAGATATTATTATTATGAATGCCTCTGGATGCAAAATCGTAAATTCCAAAATATATTATGCTCATATCTAGCATGAAACTCTAATATAATGTTTTGTTGGGAAAAGCTACACTCACAAATCTTGCGATTAGCAAGAAAACATGTTATACAGCATAGTACACTGCTCTGTTAAATTAGACAGAATTTTATGAGATGCGATTTCCGGTTTTACACAGTCGGTTTTCATGCAACCTATAAAATGTAGCACATTCCGCTAATGCGATGAAGTTTGGTTAAACATGTCTGCATATACTACTGCTATGTATATACATTCGTGGTAATTGTTGGAAACTCCCCCGGAAAATATGTCAAAATTTCCAATTACGTACACATAGTTTGGAAGTTATATTGTGCGACTGGAAAACTGAGTTTCTACGGCTTATCAGAGAACACGACGTTGTGATAAATACTGTATTGGTTGTACATGTTACATGCATGAATTTATAATCTGCGAAATTTAATGATCAGCTATGTACGTTTTCATTAGAGGAATGTGAATACGTGTCGTATTGTCGTACTACCTATCTACATAGTATATGAAAGTGAAAGTATGAACAGGCATGCACGGATCGTCTTACCTTTTACCATATTAATTATTATCATAAATATTTAACATGATCACGAAATTCGTTGCTTGAGGGTTCCCACTAAGCGTGCATTTTTTGCACAATAATCAAGCTGAAAGTAATCGCAATCACGTTCTCTTTTTTTATTAAGCCCCCAAGTCACAACAGTCATCATGCAACTGCAGTTTCACTATAAGTTTGTTCGCAATCAGCCAACAAGTATTTTATTACTTTCACCATTTCTCGTTATCGCCTTTTTCCTGGTATTATTGTTGTTTGTTATCACTTGAAAGTGTTAGCCTTCAAAACTTATTTTGATGAAAATTATACATACGAGTAAAAAAGTTAATAATACAAAATTGTCACAAATGAAGCCGCAGACGAGCTATAGTGGCTAGTGCAGAGAGGGGGAAACAGGAATTATTATGATTACTATTAAAAATCTGCATTTTATGACTTTTTGTCCTCCCTCTCTTTTTTTTACATTTTCTCCGCATGTAAGTAGTAAGTAGTACGTGAAAGTATGGTGAAAGTTGGCGTAGGCGTGACTATCGCATATAAAATACTTTATATTATTATAATTTTATAGTAATTCTTTTGTTTATACGAATAAACCTCCATATTTACTAGAATAAAAGCTTTGCTAAAAAAAGAGCATACCGACAAGGGAAAATTAAATTGACGGAAACAAAAGGAAAACTTTGCTCATTTTGTCTTGATGAGATGCACGAGTAAAAGGGAAGGAAAGATTTAATGAAGGAGTGTATATGAATCTGTCCCCAAACTTGGGAACTCTTTGAAAAAAATAAACGTATGCTTCATTTTGTCATCGTTCCTTTTACTAGATATTATAAGATGTGTCATATCATATCATATTAGGTGTAGTCTCTGCGTTTTGCTCATGGAAATCAAAAGACGGGTTTTACAACAAGCGATGTGTTGTTTTGTTGTTGCTTTTTCTGCATTTTTATTTGTGATTTTCAGAAAAGAGAAGTAAAAGAAGACTGCCTATACTTTTCATTATACCAGAAGTGTTTTGCTTTTATCTATTTGCATAATATTCTTTGCTTGGTTAGTCATTATATTATGACTTTCTTTTATCTTCCCCCGCCTTCTTTTACAACCGGTTGTACTTTCTCTCCTGTCTTCTACCCTGCAAGAATATATTTTCTCGGTTGTGTGTTTCTTGATCAATATTATATGAAATGAGTGAGTGGGAGTGCATGTCCAAATAGTTGTGTGTATTATGCTCTCCGTACTACTACTAAGCAAACAATATGGTTTTGGTTGCCTACATGCATAATATTTGCTATTTGCATTCATTTATTTGTATAAATTCGTATTAGTTTATGTACATTCCATACATGTCAGTGTTCAGTATGTTTATAAGAACGGTTGGATTTTATCCGGGGAATGTTGTTTCCCTCGTGGAGTATTCATTTATAAAAATGTGATATATTTCTGCAGAAAAGATGTGATGGAATTGGAAAGGTAAATGCGCACATCATCATAATATCTATACAAAGCACGACACGACATATGCTATCCTCGTGAAAGCCGACTTCCACATATAGATTTTTCATTTCATCACCATCAGCTCCCTTAAAACTTTTATGACTTGATTAAAATTATTAAAGCGGAGAGTCGCAAACTTCGCTCCAGCTACAACAACAACAACGGGACTACTTCCATTAGGTTGCCACGAAGGGCTAGACAGAATGGCTTTCCATAAAAATGAGTGTGCATGGGAGGGCTTCAAGTTTTTGGTCTTGCTAGCTTTCCGTGTACAAAGCAGACAAAAGAAAGTAATAAGGCATATCGCACAGCATATATTATAGTAGAAAGTAGAACAAAACATTCACGGAGAGTAGAGAAGAGATGAAATATTATTATTAGCAGACTCGTACACCATGCCTATTAGCATTATGACAAAAAGAACTTAATCCCTCCCACTCTTCCTCTCTAATCCTCTAAACTTATCTTTTGATAAGTTTAATGTAATGTAGTGGAACACTGGGGATCAGGTCAAGGGATTGTGTGGTATACTTTTAAAGAGGATTCGCGATCTCAGCTCTAAAGATTTACGCTCTACTTTTTCTAGCAAATAAACTTTTGCAGTGGCATAAAACGTGGGACAAGAGTAGGATTGTGCTTTATTTCATGGAATATATACCTTAAAGTTTAATTTTTTTCTATTCATAATAACAGAAATCCGGCTACACTGTGTTTGGGGATTCCACCCCGAAAGCCCTGAATGGGGGATCTCGTCCAACAGGATCTGAAGGTGGAAATGGTTTCGGCTTGATTGCGTCACCAAAAATGGTCGGATGGGCAGCGTCCACTGCTTCAGTGACCCAAAATAATAAAACTGGCTCTCTTAATATTTGCGCGCAAGACATTAAAAAGGTTCGTGTTTTATGAGAATCATTGATAACATCTTCTTTAAAACAATATTTTACTCTGTTTGCCATGTTGTTCTCCTAGTTATTATAGACGTGTTCTTGACCAATCCAAGCAAGACTACCATATATAAAAGTATAAAATATCCGCTTTTGCTGCTGTTTTTGGCTCTCCCTTCTGAAACTGATATGCAACTTTAGAGATAAATGAGATGTAACTAAAATAGAGATATTGTGATGATGATACACGGTTGACTCTTTGCACTGAAGTTTTTGAGATCCAACACAATAGAAACAAGTTTTTAAAATGTCTCAGCAGTGATAGAACTTCATTGCGTTCTGCTGATGATGCCGTAGCTATGTTTGCTAATGGAAAATTGCATTATTTCACCTTCCATTTATTGTAGTGTTTCCTTCCCTTTAGTTCCAAGCACTCGTACTATTTCTATAATTATTGATGATTTTGTAAGTTTGGCATGTTAATTAAGTTTGCTGGAAGTTTGCATCGAATATCTTTCTTGTAAATTACATTAATAATTATGATGTTATGGATTGCACGCGTATATTTTATTATTTTTCTTTGCTTTGTATATGTTTATTTTGTGCTAAATATTTTCAATTTTAATTTTATTTTTTAGTATCCTTCATGGCTGTCGCCATCAGTTCACAATAATGCGACTGGCTGCAATAACGGCATAGCTGCGGCATCAGCCAGTAGCAGCTCAGCAGCACCACTGCTTATTGCAAGCGCGACACCCTCCACAACATCAATTTCACCAAGTCACTCATTCATATCGTCACCCTCGTCATCTTCGTCAGATGAAGAATCCGCTTTCCCCACTTCCGCTGATGCATATCTCAAACTTAACAATCTCAAACCAAAACTTAAAATTCGATCTTCGCCAAAAGCTCACCGTCATCATCAGCAATCTCGTCATTCCCAACAACAAATTAATTACGCGATGAACAAAAGAGGACAAAGCAGTAAGGCATCTTCCGGAGGAGGCGGTGGTAGTAATAGTGTGTTACGCGGAAGTAATAATAACAACAACAATAGCTCTAGATCAAGCAGTGGAAGCGCTGGAAGCAACCGTAGTGGTGGTAGCTATAATCGAATAACAAATAACAAGCGTAGCAGCAAACATAGTTTAAACAATGGTAAACGCTATGATGACGGAGAATCTGATAATATGTTGATGATGATGGTGATGCCTTCTTCATCTGGCACCTCTCCTCCAGCCGAAAGAGAAGGAAATCATTATCACAATGCTGAGCAGTTACGCTTGTCAACTGGTGTGGTGACAGCGTCATCATCTTCAAAGAAAGGAGAAAGTAGTGGTTCACGCGTAGCTGATGACAGTTCTCTAATTTCGGTAGGCAGAGGCGGTGGTAGTGATAAAAAAAGTAATGTTGAAGACATTGATGATTTTGGATGGAAGCCATCAAAACAGCAGCAAAATTGGAAGAATGGGAAGAATGATGGCGGAAGTAAAAGTTGTGTTGGTGTTGGTAGTAGCGGTGACGAATATTTGACAGAATCTTTTGTTTCACAACAGGAGCTAGGAAAAGGCGCATCCCTCAATGTGTTGACAACATTCCAGACACCGATGCCTGCCAGAAAGCACCTCATTGTTGACTTTAATAATGGGGCGAATAGCAGTGTGGCGAGTAGCATTCTCCAGCAGTACTCTGGAGAGCCAAGACTGATATCAAGTAGTATAACAAGTGGTGCGAGCCCCAATATCATTACAAATCCTGTTGCGTCAGCACATCATCGTTCACATCACCATCAATATCACAATTACGCCCATCCACATGCCCATCACGGTTACAGTCATAATGGAAGTAGTCATAATAGTAGTGGAAATGGTAGTGGTAACAATCATAGCGCATTCTAAACATGTGTTATAAAACATAATTAGATATACCTTATATACATGTGTATTTGCTATGTATTTATTAACCGAAAAAATGGACAAAACGCTTCAAATGTATATGCTATTAAAGATATTTATAATGCAAAAGATTACGTTTTATCTTGGTACACTTTGGTACAAAATGGAATGAGAAAAAGATGAATGGTTTATCGTATGAAGTTTCAAACGAATAAAGCTACTTAATGTAAATTAGTATAATTTTATCGTTTAATCCACATTACAACATGTCGTAGACATTAAGAAATTCTTTGAATAGTCTGACTGAATGCTAGCCAGTTAAGATCGTATATTATTAAGATACAAAAATCATGTATTTCTGCCATGTAGTAATATACTTTGATAAGAGATGTAGAATGTAGAGCACATGAATTTAATATGTATATGTAAATATATTTACGACAGATGTGTAAGTAAACTAATAGTAAGTTTCAGCATATCTTGCTTATCGAATTAGTGGCAACGTCAAGCTACTAAAGATTACTAGCCATGTACCATAATAGATATATTTAAATTTGATTTAGACAATTTAGTCATGAGATCTTCATCTATACAAAAGCTGAGAAAAACAAGACATTGTGATATTGTTAAGTAGGTATGTATGTCATTCTAAAAGCTAATACAGCTTTACATACTTGAAAGTAGGACATGCATAATTCTCGATTTTGAAAAAAATGGAAAATAAGACAATGCACTACAAAAAGCAAGTCAAATCAATTAGAAATATTGTATTTGTCACAGAAATCCTAGACTTTTATTGAATCTCGCTTAGAAGTGTCTCTGGTACACGTTGGTTGGATTCATTACAAAGGAAAAACTTTTTTCTTTATGTATCTTGCTTTCAGCTAGTAAAACGGTGCTTCTTAAGAAGTTCAGATCTATAGGAATATAAATAATCAAATCAGTTGAATATCTACGTCTCACTTTGCCCAACGATCCCAGTAATAATTTTAGAAGTTTAATGAAAGCTAACCAATTATCTGCCAAAAAATATGTTGACTATACTACTGTATGAGATAAGAATATAGGTGCATCGATTAATTTATTATGTTAGATACATAATATAAAATTCTTCGTATGAAATCTGTACAATATTCTATACTTTTTACATTTAAGTTATGTAATGAATGAATGATAACTGCTAATTATTAACCGTAAGCTAATAGTCGTAAACTTAAGAAAAGTAAGAACTCGAACGCTAAATAGTATCTGTCCATTTCAAGAGTTTAATATGTTTTATAAATGATACATTGGTAATTAATGTCAAGCTAAAGGTTTTTGACATTTGTTAGATTTTATCATTTACATGTAAATCTACAAACAGAGTAAATTTTGAAAGTGTGAATTATTGCAGTTCACAATTACGGTATACTAGCATTAAATGATATTTATTTAAGCATGAAAGGTGTGAAACTGTACATATCAATGAAACAATAAAAACAAAAATTGTTCGTATGAATAAACTGAAAAACTGAGAAATATACGGTAGAGATGTTTTTTGCTTACTTTACGGTTTCATATAGTTTCATTTATCATACATATTTCGTCTTTACTGGCTCGGGCTTTAAAACTTAATTAATATGCTGGAACTCTTACATGAATAAATATACCATGTCACATGTCTTCAAATCAGAATTCAGATTTAAGCAATAATGCATAACGATTATCATCAAGATGTCCTTAGTTCAAAAAAGCAATCCACAAACAAAACTTTGATGGACGGAGACAAAGAAAACAAAGGAGTATGAAAATGAACGGTAAAAAATGCATGGAGAAAGAACGCAAAAACGGCAAATGCGAATAGTACCTAGAAACCCATGCATGTATAGTCCTAAATTTCTCCGCATAGTGGCGAAGCGAAAGCCACCAGCTGTAATCTCTGTTGTTGGTAAACACAAACAGAAAGCAAGCGTGTGCAAGTGCATGCTCAATGTTCAATGCACGCTTAGTGCATTGCATTTTTCTTTCAAAATAGTCAAAAATCATCTTTTTTAAACTGTGATTTATGGCAGTTGGACATTTCTACGAAGAATTCAAATCAAGTTGTTGTAGATTTAATCATCGTATAGTTGATAATGGACTAGATCATAGGTTATGAGGAACTACAAGTGTGACTAATTATATTGGATTGCGCATCATTTTTTTTGTTTTTCGTTAGTTGTTAGTGGCTCAGTAGTCCTAATTCCTAATGCTACCTTTCACTTTGTATCAAGAACAAGATGAGTGCAGACCCTACCATTTCCGCGATTCCGTACCGTGAAAGTGGTAATGATAAATTACGTGTTTTAGAACTGTTCGCTGGAATTGGAGGGCTTCATTGGGCCCTGAAAGGTACATGGTGCAACATAATATTAACTTTTTGTTTATTTTTGAAAGCCTGACATCGTAAACATGTTGTGATGTTTCTTCCTTTTTTGTAGTAGCATCTGTTCCATGTGAAGTTGTCGCTGCAATGGAAATCAACCCTACAGTAATGGAAATCTACTCGCACAATTTTAAAGATGTCAACCCTATCAGGAAAAATCTACAGGGCATCACAGCCAAAGAAATAAATGAGCTACAGGTTGACGCGATTGTGATGAGCCCTCCTTGTCAGCCATTTTGTAGGTCCGTTACATCTCTCACCTCTCTGTATATTTAAAGCAAGATTTTAAAACTTATTGGTTGCATTGATATGTTTTCTATTTGTTCTATTTAAAGGATGGGGAATCGTTTAGACATTGAAGACAACAGGACCGGCCCATTATCTCAAATAACGAACATTTTAGCGGATATCAAGTTCCAGTACATTTTTGTTGAAAATGTTCAAGGATTTGAAAGCTCAACTGCTCGTGATAATTTGATAAAAGCTCTAAATTCCTTGAATTTTAAGTGGCAAGAGTTCATGCTTACTCCAAAAACTGTCAGAGTACCAAACTCACGTCTACGATACTACCTGATTGGGAAACACTGCGAAAAACCGTGGGCTTTCAGTTTAGAGGATACTTTATTACAAGACATTCCGAACTGGAGTGCTCCCTGTGATATGCCATTTAAAAGGCTGAAGGACTTGTATGAAGGGAACCAAAAGAGTTGGCGCAAACGCTGGAAAGAAACAAATACTGGAGTTGGGAGCTCAGCAGCAGGAGACAATCTTCCATTTTGTGTAGCAGATATTATTGAATGGGATCTCTCTACCAAGGAGTTGGACTCACTGAAAGTATCTAATTCTGTATTGAAAAAGTATTATCAAGCAATGGACATTGTGTCTCCGGAGTCCACGAATACATGTTGCTTTACAAAAGGATATGGACATTTTGTGAAAGGAACAGGATCAGTTCTAAAGATAATAAATAATGATACTTCTGACAACTGCGAGATTGTTGAACAAATCGAAAAGGAGATTTCTACTCTACGATACTTTAGCCCAAAAGAGATAAGTAGATTGATGTCTTATCCAGAGGAATTCAGCTTTCCTGAACATTTATCACGGGGACAAAAATATAAGTCTTTAGGAAATAGTGTGAACGTCTATGTAGTAGCTATTTTGTTCTCCCTTTTATTTTCAAGCTAACATTATTTTATCATTACATCATTTTTTTGTATAATCAATAAAATAATTTGACTGCCGCGTTATCACTTTGTCGTTTTGTACTTGGTCCGGAGAGTCCTGATTAAAAAATAAAATTATATCCCGTCGTTTTACACTAATTTTCGTTTACTGTCTCTTAAACTTTATTTAAAATAGATAACAACGGAGAAAATGCATATTAAGCAAACTTTCATTCCAAATCCTGTTGTGGGTCGGCTATTAATCAAGCGGCAGTTTTTTGCATAGGTAATTGCATGTTATATGGATGAGATGATAAATGATAACTCGCACGATGATGAGCTAGAATGGTACCAAATTTTCCAAGACGTCTTAACATAATAATCATCTTTATCATGAATGCTATCTTTCTCTTTAGCGATTTGACTATTTGACTCTTTATTTTTTACCCTAGCAGTTAATTGTGGAATGTGGATGAGAAATCAAATTGTATGTAGTGATTTGGATGTTTGACTCAAAAAGCTGCAAATCCTGCTTTGTAATTGAGGGTATTTTATGAATGCACCATACCATGTATGGAAGACCTACGCCAAGCCTACCTGTAGCTCACTTTCTGTGATAATTCGGACGCAAATTGTGGAATATCTTCCCTCTTGCAATGTTGCCCCTCAATCATTTATAATTAGTCGCATGCATTTTTGTCTGACGACGCGACGACGGGCGATAATGTTCGCCTACTCGAACCAAGTCAAAATATCTACACAAGTACACAACATAACACCACAACAGCACGGCATGGCCTTGCAATCTCTTCATACACGTTTAGTAATTCGGACCGAATCATTCGGTGTCGCAAACAAAAGAGTCGCATGTCGCATGCCGCATGAGCTTTGCTTTGGAATTTGGAAGTCCTTTTGACTGACTCCGAAAGAAAGCCGTTAAAAGCTTTAAGTTACACGTTTTTTGCTATCATAATCGTTGATCCAGTTGTAGGAGTCAGTCGTTGGTTATAATTCATCGCATCTTTTGTCACTCTTGTGATGTGTTGTGTACCGTATAATTAGTAAAAATTAGTAATCCGTTTTATGTGATTCTTTCCTGTTGTGATTCAAAAATTAGCGACAACTTCATATTTCAGTTCAGTGTGGATTCGGGTTGTGAATGCGGACAGGTAAGAATGATTTCGCTGTTATATACATGCTCATTAATTTTTGGATAAAAGCGGAGGGCAAAGGAGATATTATTAAATTTAATAATTGTGGAATTCGTGGAAACGTGTAATTCCCACCTATACGTCAGTAAATAAGTATTTCAAATTCAACCTTTGAATTCACAGGATTAGAAAATTTGATGAACACGGCTTCTGGGGAAATGGGAGACAAGTGTGAAACGCAGGTGCAAAAGATGGATGTAGTAGAGGAATGTCCATCTGTGGAGGAGCTGACGTTGGAGGAGTTGAAATTGAATGTTGACAATCCAACTTTCAACTGGAGAAAAGCCAGCCAAATGATGAAAGGTCCAAGATGTTGGAAATGCTACATGTGGCTTCCCTACTTCAAATGCCAAAACTGCGGTCGACAGTTTCATCAACAATGCGTAAGTATGGCTGAGGGATTCCCCGCCCCGATTTTCGACAAGCAAATTAGCATAATGGCAGCTTCATCAACTGAAGGAGCTAAGTTTAAACTTAATTTGCTTAAATGTCCATGCTGCCTTGTGGAAACTGAAACGTGAGACAGGGGTTTAATTTAAAATTGAAAATAATGTTTTCGCGAATTATTGCACCACTTGAAGTTGTATATTTATTGTATATATTTTAGGCGTATAGCTCAGCTACGCGGTATTTCTCAGGAAGAGTTGAACCAGACTTTGTCCAGATTCGCGCAGTACATAGTTGGAGAATTTTCCGTGAGTGTGTCTACCAATAAGGCTCCAAAAATATCAAAGTCTCCATCAATTGCATTATGTATTTATAATGAGTGGCTATAATGATATTTATGGAATTAGAGCATTTTCAAAGAGATCACCTATATTAACGGACATGAAATGGCAGCTACACTAGCTCGCATTCAAGAGAAAGCATTACTGGGACAGTTCAAAACACTTGAACAATTCCACTCTGCTTATCAAGCAGTTGTATTTGATACAATTACTAAATGTTCAGGTAAGTATCAGTTATCGCAATTTTTAATAGATAATTTGTAGATCCTTTTAACTAATTTATAAAGCAATTCTTCCAATTCAAAAAGATTTTGAACGTTTTCTGTTTCATTTTTTCTGATTTTAGAGGAGTGTGAGGAGACTGAAGTCGCACAGTCTATGGTAAAAGTCGTTATCGACGAATGCTCCAACTTATTGGCGTGTTTTGAATGCTATTCAAAAAGTTGGGGTTCCGACGGAAGGATTCTAAGCGCAAGAGACTATGCTCCTAGAAATACAACACCATGCAAGGTAATTCTTTGATCTTTGTAAAAAATAGAAATACTACGTGTGCTTGGTGTATTTAATTATGTTTTATATGAAACCTTTTAAATATTATAGATACCGCATGTGATAATTTGGGCTAGAGAAAAAGGCTATCCATTTTGGCCTGCAAAATTGTTGGCTTGCAGTAATGGCAAACTGATAATTCAGAACTTCAGAGAAAAGGCCACCGTAAGACACTTCTCCTTTCCTCTTCAATCTTCAGAGACTTTGGAGGCTGTTCTTCAATTCTCAGTTGATTTTCCTGGAAGTTCGAAACTCAAACGTAAGGGTACATGGGGCGATGCAAGAGCTGTAAGTATTTATTTGATTTCTACTAATGTCCATTTAATCCTTTTGCTTTGCAGTATCGCTAATCCCCGAATTTTTGTGTAATTTTTTCATTGACTACATTCAAATCTAGGATTGTGACAAGTATATTAAAAAGCTACGGGAAAGGTTTGGAGAGGATGGAGTGGTTATTCCGAAGAAGGCAGAACCTTTTAATGCAGATTTTGACCTCGAGACTGCCATGAAAAGAATGTTTCCAACGGTAAACCTTTCGATTAAATTATAGCTGATTTATGTACACTTTTATTTGAACATAAGGTTCAACGAACGAAAAAATAGCATTGATTTTTTTTTCAGTTTCAGTCCAAGATTAATGAACAAGACTTGGAAGAAGACATTCATAGCATAGCAGACTGAGGATAACTAAGCAAGCCGAGACTTTGGAAGTAAAACTACTATGCGTTAATTATTATTATTGCTGCTTATTCTGTTGACGTTGATGCGTTTTTAAGTTCATTATTTAGTGAAGTAAATTAAATTAAAGTAGTATATTGATTACAAAATTATTATTTTACATTGTACAAGCTTTTATATTAACAATTTGAGTAAAGTAAATACTCCTTTTTGATTTTGAATCTCGATAAAATTATAAAGTAATAGATACAGTTTCAATTTAATGTTCGAGAAGCATACCTATACGTAGGCGTACATTCAATTCAGGTACCTCACAATCACATTATTGTATTGCATGAAAAAACATGAAAAACAGAGCAGAGCTGACCACTGAAAGTAGGTGAGGTACGCACATGAAAAAGCCACAACATCACTACTGCTCGTCCGCGTTCCTCGTCCTATAGTTGTGGCTCCCAGAAAGAACATGTGAAATGCATAAACATCAAACATGAGCTCAGCTGATAGCACCTGCTTCTCCAGACTCAAAATGTATTCCAAAAGTAACTAAATTCGTTTGGAACAGTGGCCAGTAATAACGTTACTCATTTAAAATGGATGCAGATCCCGAGTTAAGTTCTCAGTATCAGTTGGAAAACGTATTTGTGTGCAAATCTAAGGTATGTGTAGTGTGCGCAGTAAAAATTATCGATGAAGATGTCGAAGGGAAAGTTAATGAAGAGTTTAAAAGATCATCAGAAGAAGGCCTCCAGTCTCTGATCGATTCAGCTCCGATTTGTCCTGATGTTTTCTTGAAGGGCATTTCAGTATTTTGTGAGACGTTAAACATTGAACGGAGGTACACCAGTTTTGAAGAATGGGCGTTACCTGGAGTTGACAATTTCGTGCGCATTGTTTGCTGTAGAGAGTGCTACAAAATGTTTGGGAACTTGGTGTCTCTCCATGAACTAATTACTGCCACGCAGGTAATGTAGTATGAGCGATTCTAATGTTTAAATAATTCAGGTTTTGAAATCACGTTGTTCTCATCATTTTACATATGAATTTAATTTACTTTAACTTTATATTCTCTACATGTAGGCTTCCTTGGAGGAGGATGTTCGTAAATTGAAGGTGTACATTGATCAGTCGCAAGACACTGCGAAGGATGTGGAGTATTCTATCAATACATGCATACAGTTTAGAGATCATATTTTAAAGAGTAATATGTCATTTGCTCAATATTTTTTAATCAAAAACAATATTCAAAACTTTTCCAAGTAACTATTTGTGTGTGCTTTTTTATTTTTAGAGACAGAATTTCCTCAGAGGGATCGGTATATCCCGAGGAGTACTTCCAAATCATCTCTTTTCCAATTTGGATCACGGCATAAGAAAAAAAGAATTAAAGTGTCACGTAACAGAAAAAGTTTTCAACAACAAAATTTAAGCCCTAAAGATGTTCCCGATGCAGCAGTAAAGCTGGAACGACTAGAGCTGGGGGAAGAGGACCAACAGACAGACTTTGATCAAGACTCACAGATTATAGAAAGCGATAATAGTGATTCAGATACCTCTTGGAATAGTGTTGCACGTAGCGAAGATCCTATGCGTATAGTATCACCGTTGAGTATTGTGGAAAATTCCCAAGATAATCTGTACCTACCAAGCCAGGAACACGAATGTGAAATTGCCGAAAGTGGCCAAAATGTGAATGACGAAGATAGCTCTTGTAACGAAAGAAACTTCTCACAAGACCTACCACAACCAGGGAAAAGAGGACGAGGACGTCCCCGAAAGATTGCGCCTATAAGCGTTGAACCAACCGTTAAGAGAGGTCGAGGTCGCCCAAGAAAATTACCTGTTCCTGATGAGAGCGTGCCCGTTGTAAAACGAAAGAGAGGAAGACCGAAAAAACATAATTATTCGAAAGCAGATGACGAAGAGTGCGACCCTGATTTCAATGAAGTATCAGTCATGTAAGTAATACTTTAGAGTGCTATTCACTTTGATATTTTCGCTCATTTGTTTTTCCACGCATAAAGATAATAGTTTATGCTTATATGACCTTTTCTTATTATTCTTCAGGCAAAGCAAAAATGTTCATAGAAGACGTTCATCAATACAAGAACGACGATTCAAGCAAAAAGATAGTTCCATTACTTCCAATTCTGTTCCAAAGAAGCGAGGACGCCCATTTGATCACCGTAAAATTATATCAGAATGTTCCAAGCGAATAGCCATATTTGTAATAAATGCTTCTCAAGGAGTGTTTATGTATCTCAATGTAAAGTTTCAAAAAGAACAGAGCACGCTTTTATGCAAGCACCCCGGATGTCGCCATACAGTATCGATTAAAGGTTACTTTACTGACCAGACTGCCTTCAGTAGTATGAGACTTCACATTAGAAACGTTCATCGGAAGAAATATAAGCTGGTTGGAGAGCAGGGTATATAATTGACACTTCACTGTTATTAAATAAAAAGTGGGTTATTTTATTGTCTATTTTTTTCATGTATTTATTTCTTTATTCTTGTAGACAGGAAAAAGTGTTACTTTTGCAGTCACTGTGACATGCAGCTGAAATCGAGACCAGAACTTCTGATGCACCAGAAAGCTTTACATGGGGACGCCTTCATGCCTTTGACTCTTTGCGAAATCTGCGGGGATATCATGCAGCACCAAGTGATCTTCAAACATTTAATGACGCACAAAAATGATGATGAGAAGGCTCTAGCCTTGGCAAACAAGCAAACACCTAAACAACCTACAGTCAGACGACGAAAGGTTAAAACTGCAAGTAGGATTTTAACATTTCCATGCAATCAGTGCAGTAAGGTTTGTGAACTAAGAGTCCTTACATGATGTAATTCGATATGCATATTATGCTTTGGTTAAGAAAAAACTAATGAAACTAACTTTGAACTTTCCCCTAAAGGTATTTAGCACCAAGTCGCAGCAACAGATACACAAACAATCTCACATTCCGATTGAACTAAGAAGACAAGTTATCTGTGATATTTGTGGTGATCGAGTGTCTTCCATGAACAATTTAAAGCTTCACAAGAAGGCTGTTCATTTTCGTTCTGAAATGCCAACTGCTTTCGAGTGTCATATTTGTGGAAAAACATTTCTGCAAACAGAAAAAATTAGGTTTCAAACTCATTTAAATGGCCACACCGGAGAAAGGCCGTTTCAGTGCACGCAATGTGGAAAAGGATTTTTGGCAAAATGGAACCTCACTCTTCACGAGCGATCCCATAAGCAAACTTCAGTGCAGTGTGAATTCTGTCCGAACTGGTACAAGAGTGAAAAGTATTTAAAAAGACATCAAGCTGTGCATCATCCTAACCTTGCGCTTAAAGAATCAAAATGTTCAACGCGAAGGTACCGTCCACCACGTCGCGAGGAGTTTATTGGTAAACCATTCATCCATCAATTTTAAAATTTTTATGAGAATGAAATGTTTATTATAGAATTAATTGTCTTGTTGATTCTCCAGGTCCAAAATTGAAATATCCCTGTGAACCCTGCCACAGGGTATTTCTATACAAAAGCATGCTCGTCAAACATCTCAAAGAGAAGCATAAGTTATTCCTCGAGAAAAGTGAAGACTATCCAAATCAAGTAACTTTAGAAGGGGATGATATGAAAATGATTGCGGAGTCATCAAAGTTATCTACTAGTTCAGTATGGCTATCAACCGGCTAATTCACATGCGAAATAAATAAATGTTTTCTTTATGATCTTTCGAAATTTATTAAAATCAACTCACTGCTCAATATTTTATAATAAACTTTAGCATCAATAATATTAGTAAAAAATAGGAATACTCAAAGTAATCTGGTATTTAACAAAAGTAAGCTTTCGAAAACTTACATTACAACTAACAATACACCTTAAAATGGCTGCTATTTTATCAAGATTTAACAGTCTCGTCATCTTATCTGAAATACTAGTCATGTTTATAAACATTTGAATTTTTTGTTAAAACTGAATTTTCATGCATTTTTTAAATATGCGCGTGTATTTGGCTACTCTACATGAATAATCTCGAACATCGCTTTGAATTTATAATGATTGGTATCAAGCTATCTTATAATAACATGCTATGTGACACTTCATTACACAACATAAAAACGTTTTTACATGAAACGAGTCATAATAATGCTTACAAATGAAGATTTAATTACAAATTATTAATACACTTTGAAGGATTGATTTACACACATACACTAACTATAATACTTTGAATAACCGATAAAAAACGAACACATAAAACGTTACATTGTGAAAAATGTAGCGAGTAAAATTAGCATCTTACTTTCTAATTGTTTATTCTTAGTCGGTGAGACTCTATCGGCTATGGTCATTGTCAATCGTACTTTCTATGTACACTCAAATTCATCCATTATCAACAAACTAATCACACTTACTTTCACACGTTTCTATTAAACTGATTTTTATACAAGTCCTAAATACACATGTACACAAAACGGTATAAAACAGAAAACAAAGAAGTGACTAGCGAAACGCTGAACCGCTGAGCGAGCTTTAATAACGATATTTATCGTTTGCCTTCATAAATTACATTCTTTCACCACCTTTCTCTCTCGTAATTGACTTTTCCTGACTCCTGAGCTGGAAAAATTCCTTGTTGTACGTCACCATCCTATCAAACGAAATACAATCACAACGGAAAATGCAAGACAGTGAATTTATGTCTGTAGAAATGACGCTGAAGATGGCTGGCAAGCTGTATCTATTGAGCCTTGAGTCATATAGTTTATCGTCACCAAATGTGTGACAACTCCATATCTGTAGGAAAAACAACGTTCGATTAATATATTCAGTTTAAAGCTAGAAGGAAGTGGATAATTTGCGATAAATGTAATGCATCTTGGGAATCATACCTTCATCTTCAATGCCGCCTCGTCGTAGGCTGAGATCAAGAGCAAGAAAATTGTGATCTTTGGTTGTAAAAGACAGTTTGTTAAATAATAATAAAATACGCCGTTTTCACCATAAAATAACAACAACATTAATATCGAGGAAAATGAATAATATGTTCTGAGTCTCTGGTACAACACGGTCTTTTTGAATTGAAAATTGCACTGATACTGTACATGATAACTAATACAACTCTTCTAGACTAAAAAACTACAGATATATCTTCTTCACCGTTTTCTCTAACGTCCCCGTATTCAAATTATTTTTTACTGGAACTTTATTACTATTTACACTAGGCACATTGAGAACAAAGTCTATTGGCTTGGTTAGCCTTTGTGACTCATTCATTGAAGCTGCAAGCTGTGCATTCGTTGCAGGCTTCTTTTGATCTTGCTTGCCAAAAATTAGCCGAGAAACGACAAAGCCCAGTACAAAGCCTACGATGAGTGCTACGCCTGCGGAGGATGTTGTAGCGAGTACAAGTGAACGACTGGTAACAAAGTTGTCGTCTGCTCTGACATAGGATGATTTGAAGTCTATGTGAAAAAATCAAGATTTGAATATTTAATTTCTGTAAAGGGACTAAATTTTAAAGTAATAATGTAGGTGTGTATATTACCTTGCGTATAACCAGTTTCCAATCGTGGAATTTCGTTTTCTTGGAATGTCTCGTTTTGCTCTGGTATGGTTTCAACAATCGGATCCTGAGGTAGAAGGTTGACACTCAAACCTGAATCCACGCCTGGTTCTGCCAGAAGCAAGTCTCTAGCCGGGCCGCTTTGTTCAACGGCGGATGTGGTAGTCACTGGGGTGCATGTACAACACTCCTTTGACTCGTCTGTACAAAGTAATTAATGCATAAAATCTTGAAGAAACTTGAAAACTGGCGAAAATTAGCGTACGTGTGTAATAATTTCTTCTAGTACATACCGTCTTCCACTTCACTCTTCAATGGATTTGCTTCAATGGCTACTTCGTTGTTGGTCTCCTCTGCAATGATAAAAAAATTACATTTCATTTTGTGCAAAACTCAAGAAGCATTTTAAAGTAAGCAAGACAAAATGCTTACCAATTGGACATTTATCAATGGACCCGGAATTCACATCTTGTACTAAATCTCCAATTCTGTTTTGTGGATCAATATTGATACATTCTTGTGTAGCTGAATTCCAGCCACAATGAGGATCTCTAATACTGACACATTTCTGGCAGGTATTGAACTCTGGACAATTGTCGACGGGAACAATACGAAGAAGTGTTTCCGTTCCCACAAATAAACGACGAGAGCTTGCTAAACGAAGGGATTTAATCTTGGAACCTGGAAACAAGTCCCAAGACTGGGTGATCACACTTTCACCATATTTGAAATCTTTGCCAGATTTGCGCTGCTCTCCAGATGAGGTAGCATTTATGACGGCTTTCAAAACTTTTCCAGATTCTGTAATGCATTCAATAATAAACATTCGCATTTTAGATGTTTTATGAGGTAGCTTTGTCACGTTTGAACACAGTACACATTTTGTATCTCTAGCAAAAAGACATGTTTCAAATTACCCGTGCCAAGATAAATTATATGAAACGGGGCAGCTTCCGGGGAGTGATCAACTGCTATAGCGGTAAAATAATCTTGATTGGATGTCATTGTAAGAACCGGAGTTCCTTTCACTGCCTCATCCATCAATGGATGTCCTTTGACAAATGCCGCAGAGGCGGAGTCCGGGCTAAAACTTGGGTCATTCGAGCACGTGCCAGGTCTAGGTTTAGG
>JAQIXX010003251.1:0-20527 GCA_034700605.1 Willowsia nigromaculata
ACTGAATGAGATGCTGTGGGACAACTGAAAATTATAGAAAAAAGAGCTCACAATCTACAATTTATTTACAGTTGTCTCAAAAGTCTAAAACCACAATAATTTAAAAAAACAAACAAATGATAATATTTTGGCCAACGGCCGGAAAGCTCAAAGTGGTACAAACCACAAAAATAACTAAATGTTCAATTAAAGTTGAAGTAGCCAGAGAGCGCACAATCTTCAACACGTCAAGCATGACGGACTTTCAAAGCAGAAGTGTAATTGTGGAGGAGAAAAGGTGGTCTGCATGCTGCTGCTCAGTGCTGCTCCAGTGGCTCTTCTCTGCGATAAAAACGCTTCCTCCTCGTGCTCCTCCGCTCAGAAAGTAAAGAGTAAGGAGGAGGTGGTGTGTAGCACACATAACAGTAGAAGATCACCGAGTAGGAGCGGTTGGGGCAACATGATCCATCATCCTCCCATAAAAAAGGAACGGTTTTTGACAAGAGTGTTATCTGTATAAAGTGAAAAGGAAGCATTAAAAAATGGAAGTTAATTAATTAATTGAGTAAACGTAGTAGTAGACATTGTTGGTTTAATATTGTAATTTTAATACGTCTTTTTGTACATTCAATTTTACTGTTATCTGTAGATAAACGTAGGTTTAACATAACAAAATCTTTTAATAGTTCGTAATTAATATTTTGAATACTTAATTTACAAGCATGCATTATGCATTACAATTATAAATGTGTAATCAAGCTATACATATATGTCTTTGTATTCGCTCATTTTAAAACTACAGCTATAATTCGGAAAGAGTGTGTATTATGCATGCAAAATTTAGGAAAGAAAACAAAACTTTTTATACTAGTTAAAAGTAATTATGGATAATGATAGTCAATTTTCATGCCATTGTTATTTTGAAAAAATCGGCTTGCAACTTTTGAATTTTTACAATTTTAGAATCATGAGACCTAAATGGTTCCCCACTTCGAATTTTCCATGTTCTTACTCGTGCTTTTAAACCTACCTTTACAATGACTTTCAATGAGACCCATTTTGAAAAGTAAAAACATGACGAACACAAACAAATTGGTTGATAACAGTAAAACTATTACGTTTCCGACAGGTGATCTCATCCAAAATGGGTACGGCTTCTGTAAACTGACATTCATTTAGGACCAGATCACCTTTTATTTTAATGCAATTATAAAATGGTACATATCTGTGAAACGCTCCTCCAAGCCAGCGTCAACCTAGCCTTGCGTTTCCTGGAGAGTATTTTTGAGTCCACTCCCCAGATCCGAAGACCAACGCTTTGTTTGCACCAAGAGTGGGATATACCCGCACGCAAACTTGCTGTCAACAATTACCTTTTCAGTCATATCCACAATTACTGTCAATGCGAGGATTAGCGGAATTTTGATCGCCAACAGTTGATCGCTATCTTTAGATCGCAGTCACAAGATCGCCATATCGTTCGATCACCATGTTATTTGATCGTAATCGTTATATCGCGATTGCACATCACTATTTATCCCCCTTGGCTTTCAAACAATTTATTTAAATGTAATTTTTAAACCTCTTACAGTTTAAACGAATAAACCAACGAACACAAATAACTTTATAAATGCGACCATTAGTATAGCTTGTCAGGACTCAGGACTATATATGTGTGAAATATCAGTAAAATTACCTGCATACTTGGGATTCAAAATGCACACAAGTTCATGGAGCTTCATATACTTAGATACTAGAATGAAACAGCATCAACAATTTTTTATCAATTTAAGTAAAAATGAAATTTTAAATACGTAAAATGAGGACAGCGACCACCATAAAACAAGGATTTATGGTATAAGTGTTTTCTTTTATGAAATAATACCAAACTTCCGTCACCGATCAAAGTGTGTGGCATAATCGTTTCTCCAGTCATGATTTAAGAAAACGCGTGTCCTGTATTGGCTTCCCTTAAATACGTAAAATTAGGCATCTTGATCCCAATTACATATTTCATAATATAAGAAAAAATATAGAGAATTTTACATCTCCAAAATTTGTCTGCGGAAATGACCACTCTAAGAATTGATTTATTGCCTATTTGGAAGTAGTTACAGATAAACGCAATAATTAGATCTGTATAAAAAGTGACAGGATATAATGAATTATGTGGCGATCTAATGATTAGGCGATGAAATGATAGCGATGAAATGTTGGCGATGAAATGATGGCGAACAAATGATGGCAATCAAATGATGGCAATCAAATGATGGCAATCAAATGATGGTAATCAAATGATGGCAATCAAATGATGGCAATCAAATGATGGCGATCAAATGATGGCAATCAAATGATGGCAATCAAATGATGGCGATCAAATGATGGCGATCAAGTGATAGCGATCGAAGTACCGTTCACCCCATTAAACAAATACATTGTTTTATATTTTTGAATGTTAAAAAAATCAAATTACTAAACTTGCAAATCACAAACAGATAATATATTAACATTTTATAGGTGGTGCAATTGCTTAAACTTTATTGCAATTTTTAATACCCCATTCAAAAACCATTGAAAGAAAAGTTAAAGCAAATAATTCATAATTGCGATCCTAACGAACATTATGATTCCGAGTTTACAGTGAACAAAATTTACCTCTGCCGATTTAATTAATTATTCAGTATACTGCCGTTTGTATTCATAATTATGGAATAGACTCTTTTTTAATTCCCATCAATGATTCGAAATGTGACACGGTTTAGCTTCGCCATTACCCACCAAATATTTTAGTCGTGTATTACCGGTCATCCAACCAACTGGGTGCCCTCTACAGCGTTCTCATCTGTGGGGGGTAGCACTGGAACACTTCGATCCAGATTCAGTGTGAGTTGTTCCAAAGATGAGTTCACTCCGTGGAGGAAATCAATGTTGTTGAATGCAACGTACCTGCTGAAAATCCAGAGGTATTTGACTGAAGGCAAGATAAGCCGGGCCGAGGAGGAAAGTGACCATTTTCTTGCGCTTTTCAGTGAATGGGTGAATTTCGTCGGAGGTGAAGCGGAAGTTGAGGTTTTCCAATGTGCTATTCCGATTTCCAAAGGATTTGTGGAAGGCTGAGCATGGTTCTTTACTCCTGATTGACTCCAGCCATAAAATATTGACGCTAAGATAACGGTTTACGTCCTCTGTGGAGCTCATCATTGGCAGGGAGATATGCTTCAGATGCACTCCAGTGGCAAATAAGGAACCTTCATGCAGGCACCAACCCTGAAAATGATTTACGTTTGGAATCCACAATTTCTCGAGCTCTTCACAATGTACTTCCTGAGAAGGGAGTTCAAAATTGGGAATGGAAAAATTTTCGCCTTCAGAACCACAAGATGATTGAGATCCGGAAGCTTTTGATGATTTTCATACTTTCATGCATGTCATTCCCACAGAGGCTATCCACATCCAAAGTTCTACGATTGGGCATCAATCCAAGAAGCTCTTGCAGCACCTGATACCCATCTGCTCCGCCCTCCAAAAGATTGCGAAGTGTGAAGTGATGAATTTAAGGTCCAAAGTTGGTAAGCAGATGTCTCGTGTCTCTCAAATCGTGGTTGCGGAGCTTCTGGAAGATAGCTACTCCAAAGAAAAACGGTGAAAGGCCGCCAGGGGTAAAGGTGCCGTTGGTCGTGTTGGCAGCGAATCTTTGAAAAGGGTTTGAGCATCTTAGCCTGCGAGTTTGGATCTTGGGTCTACACAATGAAGCTCGTCATGTTTCGGGTTGAACTAGTCGCGGTCGTGACCTCCAAAGTTCTGGAAACATGGTTCCCCACACGCATCAGATTGTCGTCGAGAGACTTGAATCTCCTAGGAACCAGACGGCACTAGAAAGCATCCGACATTGGAAGGTAATCCAGAGAATTTCCAAGAAGGACGGCAACAAAACGACGGGCTTGTGCTTCTCGAGCAGAGAGTCGAGGTATCGACGAGATGCCAGAAGAAGATTGTGCAGGTCCTCCGGATCCGTGATGCACCCGAAAATCTCCCCCGAATCTGAAAGGTTTTCACAAAAAGCTCATTATTTAATTGTTAGGAAAGGCAGGACCTCCCTGCAATTTTGAAATGATGAAAAACTAATAGTATTAAAATTAGAACGGGAATTTAGTTGTTATTTTTCTTACACCAGGAACTCCTTGACCTGTCGGCAGCTGGAACTCGCTGTCACCTGCAATGACCTCCTCCACCTAAGTTCCAGTTGACAAAATGATGATGCAGATCCCTATTGACTTGTCGGTTGAGTTGGAGCTGACTCATTAAAATTTACAAGTGCCTACCAGGCATTCTGATATCTCTCTGAAACTGCGTTGAACTTTCTTTCGAACTTGGCAACGGAAGTGAATGGACACTAACAACCGGAAGTAGAAGCGGGAAAACGCCAAAACCTCGGAGCTACAAATAACTGTGGAAAAGAAAGAGAGAGGCCAGACCGCATTTTATTTCAATCCGCTAATCAGAAAGAATTTTCAATTGTTTTTAACTGCAAAGTTTTATATATCCATTTCCAAATCCGTAAAACTCATTTCTCCACATTTTAGAAGTTTGATTTCTCCAACTTAGATTTCTCAGATACACCTTGAGAAAATCTGGAGTAATGTGATTTGTATTATACCAAAATTTTAAAAGTATTTATGGCAAACTATGCATTCAATTGTGTTCTTTTCTTCTTGACATACTTGAAACTTAACTAAAAATCGGGAAATCGTGCTTTGAAACCTGAAATTTTTTTCCGATCCCGGGAAGAAGAAGATTTTTCCAGGCATGCCTGAAACAACTCCTCCGCATTTTACCGGCTGAGAGACAGAGAGTCATCAAAAAGCTGGCTTCTCCACAATCTCAATATATCTGTGATAAAATTAAATTAAAGCAATTCAAAAAAATATATTTCATGCTCTATTTTTTGTTGGAAAATTTGGGAAAAGCTAGGAATCCACATCGCCCTGCGAGAAATTCTCTCTTCTCCACTGCCAAATTGGAACATGTCGGCGAAATCCCTTGAGAGCCACCTTTTTGACCAGTTCAAAGTCATGGAACCAACTAGAGGATTCAATTCAGGGCGAGCGAAAGACACTTATGCTGGTTGAATCTGACAAAGTGCCTCAGCAAAGATCATAATCGAAATAGAAGCCTGGTCCAAATATTCTTGTGTTTTATAAGATCATTAGAAATTTATTAGATGTATTGGAAATCATGAAATTATAATTTTACAAAAATGAAATACCACCTATCTATGCTTTACCATTAACAAGAATTGTAGAAGTACCAAAATCTAAAACAATAAAGCTCATATCATAATGAATGCTTTCACTGGCATCATAACTTTTTAACAATTCATTAAAATTTAAAAATCAATCTGGATTCATATAATATTTAAAGAAATACTTAGCTTGAATGCTAAATCAATAAAAATTAATGTTTACAATATAACAAAACACTTAACTTAACAAATAGTCAAGGTCAATTGATTAGGAGGTCACCATTGACCATTAGAATTTTCGATTTCACAGCACAGATTACTGTCAGATTTACTGGTTAAATAAAATGGGATTATTTTATTCATTCTTGGAGCACGTTGAGACTTTTTTAATGCAGGAGTGCCGGAACACATCACTTTCCTTTGCTTTGCTGTTCTGTCAGGTTGGGGTGAAGGAGTTTGACCTTGTATGGACCCTTGGTCTCCCCGAACTTGCTGATGAAGTCTCTGATCTAAATAGAAAGTTAGATCATTAATATAGACAGTTAAGTCTTTCGAACAAATGAACCTCCTTTAACCATTAAAATAATTATTTTCAAATGAGTACACCTTCGAATGAGATTTTACCTTATCGCTAAGTTCAGCCCTCCATCCGAGACGTTCAACGGGGGCGCTTGGGCGGTACCTCTCGCTGCAAACAAACAACCCTGGCATGGTGGTTGCCTTTCAAAAGTAAAAATAAAGCACACAATTAAAACTTGTAAAGGTGCTAATTACAAATTATTTAACCGCCATAAAATTGAAACCAGATTACCAAAAAAATTAATGTATAATTATACCCACCTCGAATCCGAGTTCGCCTCTCAAAAGATCATACCATGTGTGGTTCAAATTTGCATCCAATTCGCACATTTCAGAATGCGGCCTGATTTCTTCCGGTACATTTAAAATTAACTTCACAACCTGCGATTTGGATGAGTTCCCTCTCTCCCCAGATGACCCTTGATTAGCCATTTCGAACAGCAACACTGACCACTAATGAACCCTCCAATTAAACTTTTAATTACCCTTCCCACAAAAATCGGCTGATATCCTCGACAATCTTCACCCAGCAATAATTATTGGATAAAATCTCAATTGAAACTTGTAATTAGCTAACAAGAAAATATTAAACAGACTAATCAACAATTATACCGTCGAACCAAACTTCAAATGAGTCAGTTGAGATGAGGCAGAACTTCAATACCCACAGCATAGAGCGAGTGCAAATAGAGCGATAAATTGGGGCCAAGTGATACGAAATTGACATGTATGAATTCTCCCAGGGACACAGACAAGTAGAGTGGCTGAAGCGTCGTACGCATGCGGTTTCATGAAATTTTTAAGATCAATAGAAATTAAAATATTTTGCAGTCAATTTCATCAAATTTATTACATATTTCGAAGTTTTTGGTAATAATTCCTAAATTAATTTTTAGGAAGCTGGCAGCTGGCAAGTCAATGAACCATTAAAAAACAATTTCAATGTGATCCCAATTACATGAAGATAATGAAGAATTATATTAATAATTAGTAACTTAAACTGACAATGAGTGAATAAGTGGCAGGAAATTTGTTGCTTAGTTTTGAAGAAGCTAATTTGAATCCAGTTCACTTGTGAGAATATAGAGTTGGTCCAGACTTGTTAGCCCTTTTCTGTTTGCCCCTCCAGGTTGCCAAGTCCTAAGCGACATTACCTTCACAAATCAAGGCATATATAATTTTCTTAATTAGAAAATTAGTAGAAATTATCTAGTGTCAATTAGCAGGTAGCCGCCGGAAGGTAAACCACAACACAAGGATTTACAAAAATGTATGTGATGGAAGCGACCATTTTTGGAACATCAAATGGACCACTGAAGTGATCCCGGCCTTTTCACAAATATCTCATCAAACCTGGTCGCGTAATAAAGCGAGAAACCCATCACAAATAGCTCAAATGATTCCCGAACACTTTGTTAATCAATCTCGCAAGATTCCAAACTCTCAAAGATTTATGCACTGGAGATGCCTCTCCATTTCACAGTTGCTCTTCGCTTATCAAACCAGATAACCCCGTAATCTCCATGAGGAGTGCCACCCATATACCACTTCTCATCTATTGCCAAATATTTGCAAATGAGTACGCTGGAAACCAGAGAGTGAATGTCGCCATGGGAACCAAAAGGTCACAAAATACACTTAGAAATCGTCTTTGAAGATATCGCACAGCTCCAGCAAAAAATATTAATGTTTCTGGAGGTGAGCCCCTTGAAATGTCATAGTTTCCTAGGAACATTGAGTATTTTGTTGCCATGACAGCGTATTTCCTACAGTCAGCTAAAACCAGATTTGTGGAAGCCCCGTGGCCGGTCCCAAATAGGCAACTAGAGGGCAATGTCATTAAAACCGTAAAGATAAGTAGTGACGTAAATTTACTGAAGTGAAATGTCGCTGGAAGGAAAGATATTCATTGATTGTCAATTAATGAGCGAGTGTTGCTTGTAATGACGGTACTGAAGTTCAAAAAATGCATAAATAGCTTTTCTGATTTATCCAGACAGATGAGACGGTTACAACTTTCATTGAAGCACTGAGAAAACAAAAAAGTTTTCGGAAAAAAACTAAAAATTTCTTCATGTCGTCATTGGAATGAAATGATAATCGGAGATCACGATTAACCCCAAATGAGACGAGGAATGCAGCCACTGCAAAAATATTTTTCTGATGCCAAAATGACTGCAACTTGAAAGCTGGAAGTCCTGTAGAAGTTTTTGTAAGGGAGGCTCGGAATGGTGAAATGAACAAAATTATGCAAGGTTTAATTGAAGAAATACTAATATTCAATCATTTCCTGACTCAATATATTTGCTACTTTCATAACTGAAATATTTTTATGCAAAAGCTGGAGATGTGTTTCAGCCCTTCCTTTAAAATCACCGAATGAAAAATAAATGTATGCATATAATTTTTTGGTATAACTTATTGGCATTTTTGGCTATTAGACAAATAATAAACTATTTGAGTAAAAGCTTCAATTGTTTCACTAAGTGCTATCAACTTTAATTCTCAATTTTGAAAATAATGAGGTACCAAAATATTTGTAATTTTCATTCATCACTGAATTTAACAGCTTATGATGCAACCGGGAATACTAACTCAATCAATTAGGCTTTCTTTACATTTGGGAAAACTAATTTGATAATATTTCATAATAGAAGAGAAGTTTGTCAGATGTTTTCATGGAATGGCCAAAGACAACAAGTAATTGTGAGATAATAAATTGTTATACTCATCAAAAGCTTTCAAATAAGCACCCACATGTCCTATGTTCATTATAAAAATTAAGTTGTAATAACAATTTCTTACGGTTGCGGTTGACCATTAGTGCTCATCTTCAAACGCATGAATGTTTAAGTGATTTGTGTTCAAATGCCAAAAATTCCATTCCGGTTAGTCAGGAGAGTCAAAACGTTATTACGGCCAAACCGGTTACAAGTTTGAAACATTGTTATATGAAAAACGACCAGCATTAAAAATGCGTTCTAATGAGCCCCCACATTCCATATGTTTACATTAACTAAACAGGGCCGTCATAACGGTTTTAATGGTTTCCAGTGGCCGTTAGAGCCCATCTTCAAAATAATTAGAGCTAAGGTCATCAGTAACCCTTTGCAGAAATCAGAATTCAAAAATTCGATTTCATTCCAAAGTTTACGTGATGACAGGCACACAGACAGACGGACAGAAATTCATCCATCCCCACCATAATTTTCAAAAATCGGCAGTTATGAACGAGTTCTTCTTTTCCAATACAGTTCTATAACCAAAAATGTTATATGACTTTACGTCAACTTAGAACACATTTTTGGAATAGCATAACACCGATTTTACACTATTTTTGCTTTCCTAGGATTTCAGCGTGAGAAGATTCTTAGCGTAGGTGTGACGAAAGATTTGATTGATAACAAAAGAACGGTAAGAATAGTTGGGAAAGATGTCAGAGTCATAAATACATAGTTACGTGATAAAAAGTACACCAATAATTATTCTGTCAAAATAGCGATATTTATGATGTTTTGTTTAAATAGTTGAGTTGTGAATCAACTGCGTGAGATATTTCCGGCCTCTTAAAGTTAACTGTTTGGAAAAATGTTGGTTAGCACTTGTATATGTATTATATCACATCGTTGCATTTATCATATCATTCTTATCAAATAAATTTAGATACAGCGGAACCCACGTTGAAATGTTTGAGAAACAAGACAAAAATAACTCTACTAGCACAGCAACACATAATTCCCAATATCAGAAGTATTATGCTCAACAACCCAACTTAATTGTCATCTGAAATAAAAGCAACACATGGTCATAAAAAACTCATCTTGTACTCGCTAATTTCAATCAACGTTATATTACGTCGCAATAAATCGTTACCTATATTTACACAGAAAGAATATTGGTTCATACTGCATTTGTTGTCATTATCGATCGGTCGACTAATAAGTAACTGCAAAAGAGCAAGTATTTGATTGCTTTTGATCTGACGCTGCGTTAAGAAATAGATATTTACTTGTGCTAAACTTACAATTCCAATGTCGGGCTCAGGGTTTATGTTTCCAATAGTTTATAATATTATAGTGGTATTTTTCTTTTCCGAATTTCCCATTTCATTTCTTGGTATACGTCGGTTCATCACTTGAAGAATGAAATCATGCTCTCCTGCTTCTGGGGATTATTAAGACCAAATTTCAATTGAATGGTCGATAAAGAATGTTCGTTAAATAAGCTAAGTTTTTTTTCATTTCAATACCAAAATATTGATACTATTTTCACTTTAAATAAATATTACCCAATACTTTTTTGATAATAGTGCTTCCAACGAGAACGTGATGACGACTTTATTTGAAAGACACATGTTCAAATGGTATATATTATACATGATTCACCTATTCTCTTAGCACATAAAGAAGCTTGTCACATCAGATGAAAATTTGCAATGTAATAAAATCAAATTTTAATGCTTGAAAAACAGAGTGACTTTTGATTTGCAAAATCTTGTGAAGTAAAATTTTGTTAGAGTTAAGGAAATACAAAGAAAGAGTGTTCTCTAACACATTTGTTTATTATTTATGGAATAGTACAATTATTGCTAATCCTAATTAATTATAAACCCGTATAGCTTTTCATTGTTTAAAAATGGATGACAAAAGAAACACATCATCATACCAAATCCCTCCATAATAATAAACACTAAGCTTGGTGCAAAATATTTTGCTTCACAACAAGGCACACCAAACATTTCAATACACGGTTATTTATATCCAGCTCACATAACAACCCTTACCATTCATCGTATAGATTAAGTTCGACTTTTTGTTGACTGGAGGCTTTCCTTAGTTGACTAAATATTTGAAATATTAGTGCTTACAAGCACAACAAGTACATATTGTGAGCAGAGAATTATCGCCTATTCGCGACTTTTCTATTTTTTATATATTTGCTATCGCAAATAATCAATAGTTGTAGCAATCTTAATTTGGTTGTCTTTACTTTGATAAATGCTACCAGGAACTTTACATGGATGCTACAACTTTCATAGTACCCAGTAGATACATTTTAACAAAAACAGATATTAAATATAGATTACAAGATAACCAGGAAATATCTGTTATCAAATTTTTCTTATCAAATGAGTGAAATTAGATTTGGTCCTATAGAAAAGGGTAAACTTTTCTCAACAAAATTCAAGGGATTTTCAATCGGGACCACAAAAAAATCGATGGTGGAGAACCCGCTTTCTCACTGTGGTAGATTAATTGAAAGCAGAATCGAATGCGAACTTGTAAGCGAAGCGAGCAGATAAATTTTTAATGTGCGAATTTTTAGTCATAGGAGCAAGCAACATGATGTGCCATATTTTTCAAAGATTCTCTACCCCTGCATTTAAGACAAATCTAATAATAGACCGAGAGTTTTTATTTTTATGCATTGATATTTGGTTCTTCAAAGAATAGTTGGAAAAATAACGGAACTTGTTGGATTAAAGTTTTCCATACAAGTATATTGGATTGGATAAAAAATTGAATTCCATGCTTACGCTTCATTATGTGCAGAGAACTAACATATTTTTCTAATAAAATTTCCTGAGAAATACAAATAAGTTAACTAGCTTGATAGCTTCGAAAAATGTAATGGTTGGCTCAAAGGATAACTTTAAAACTCTCTTGATATAAAAATCAAAGAGTAAGTTTTTAAGTCATTACTAGAAATGCAAAATATACCTAGCCGTTTATAAAATATGTCAGACTGTTACAAATACTGTTTCTAGATTTTGAAAACAGTGTTTGTCTATTCGTTGTATTCACAAGAGCTTAGAGAATGCATTAAGACACATTATTTTGTCAAAGACTTTTAGACTCTTTATACGTCAACTGATAGTTTTGGATTTTTTTAGGTATTTGCCTTTAGGTCAGATTCTTTGGGATTCACTCCAGAAATTTTAGAGATTGTTTCAATCAAGTAAAACATATATACTGACCTCCATTTTTTCAGATTTTTTTCAACTATCGCCCCATAGTCTTGCATTTGACATTTGATAGCATTGAAGAAGCCAATTATAAAGTTCAAAGTTCTTCAAAACAAAGTTGCCCGGTTTATTCCAACGTTTTATTAAAAAGTTTCTGGACAGTAATAGTCTTGGCAAATTCATTGAGGGGAAACGTCGAATATTGCGGTTTCAGGACTGAGTCAGAAGTCATCCACTCATGCCCACCTTGAAAGTGATTTGGAGATCATGACCGGTGATTTTTTGCAATCACCGTAAATACACCGTAAATACTTTAGTAATTTTCAATGAGAAACTATGAAAATATTAAGTTTAGGGATTGAAATATGAAGAGGTGAGTAATTATTAGAATATACCAATAACGCAGTTAATTATCGTAATCTCGCTTCTTGGAGTGAGAATTTATTAATGATAGGGTGTAATTAGAACATAAGGAATTAATATAGCGAATCCGGCAAGCAATTCCAGTCTTCAAAATTGGTGTCAGGAATTATGTTGACATATAATCGCTATACGTTTTGTTGCTTCAGTTCACATGAATTCTTTGCAAATATTCATATCACTAAAATTTTGTAAACGTAATCGCACTGTAAATGTATTACACGAAAATCTACTCCAATCTGTTTTAAACTGCTTGTTCAGCGCAATTTGAATTACAGGTTTAATTGAGCAAGGACCTTTCTAATATAGATATGCAAGTTACCATGTATTGTGATTCATTACTCAAAATTTTGTTACCTCACGTGGCTAGGGAATAAATATTTAATCTAAATAGTTTCAATTGAGTAGTTTCATTATTGGATTAAAATTTTACGTAGACCAGTTATTAGGGATATTAGGACTAAACCGAGCCTACCAAAACCGTGACTCGGACGATTAAAACATTTGTTGCTTGTTTTCAAAAGATCGGCCGAGTGTCTTGACCGAGCTCCTTAATGTAAAAAGTTTCTTAAACCCATAAAGATGGCTAAAAATACATGCAAAAGATTGCAATTTCCTAATGTATTTATTAAGATATCCCAAAATAGTGGTATTCATTCTTAATACATCCCAAATTTTGTAAATTTCTTGCAAAATTAAAAAAATTGTGTATTATATTTGTATGTGAATCGATTTCAAAAAAGGTTTTATGAGCTCGGTTCTCACCGTATGCTCGGTGCTCCGTACAATTCTAATGGATATCCCTCAACATTAGTCATATTCAGTACAGTATCGAGATTCTAAAATTTTGTTAGTGGAATAACAAGAGTTATTAAGAAATCATCCTGTTTACCGTCTTAAATCATTCACTCATTCCCTGTATCATTACAATTTTTTTCATTTTCTGCGGAGCTTACTTATCTCATTGGTCAGATATTTACATCTATTTAGTGAAAAGCACCACCGTCGTATCTTTGGGTTAGTAATATCCTCCAACTTTAATGTTCTTACGATTGGCACACAATCCATTCAAAATGCTCCGGTTTTAGAAAAATCTTATTTGGATTTCTCCTTTCTTTCCTATTTGCTATGCAAAAATAAACCAAAAATGGTATTTCAAGAGTCTACTTTTGTAAGGTAGCTTGTTTGGGTATGTGTGCACAGGAATATTAATGTAAGTTTTGAATTACACAGATTTCATTCACAGACACACAGATAACAATCGTAACATGACATTCTATAAATTGGTTTTAAAAACTCGTCGGTTATGCTTGATTCTGGTCTTTGGACGTATTTTTGAAGAAACCGGCTAATATCATTGTGGTTTCAAAAACCCCCACCAGATTAGTGTAAAACTATAGTATTCGATGGGTTTCAGGTTCTTTAAATTATAAAAACGACATCTGTCCTACGAGTGAATGCAATTTGTTCTAGAAATTCAAAAGATAATGTCAATCAGTAACAACTAGCTCCTTCAAATGGCAAAATACAAATTTGAAATCAACTGTAGCCAAAATATTATCCGTTTGCTTTCGGAAAAAAATCAGACTTATTAAATTCAAGGCATCATTGAAATCTTAAAAACTATTTGGTGAGAAGCTTTTGCGTTTGATTTCAACCAATTTTTGATGAGTGGAATTTTAACTATTTTGTAATTTGTTTAAATTCTTCTGAAATTCCAGCTGTGTACTGTGTTCTACTCCGGATTTTTCCGGGGTTTAATTGGTAATTTTTAGTCGCTGTCAGAAACAATTTCTTACAAGTAAATATCATGACGCTTTTAAGCTTAAAATATAGTACTTATGTCTTTAGTTTAGTTGTAGCAGTCCCCAAAGATTACTTACGTTCTCCTTAAAAACTATAATATTTAAACAATTGATGGAATCTTTCGTATACAAGGAAACGTTGCTATAGAGCCCTCATTCGTCAAAATTATCCAGGCGTATTTTTAAGCTGAATGGGTACTACACCTAAAAGCATTCTTTTGTGAACCATTAGTTATGATTAGGAAAGTTTCTGCTGGAATTGCCATTTAAAAATCCATTGCAAAGACCTTGGCGAGTATAATGTTCCAGCTCATTACTTTTATTGCATCGTTACGTGAACAACATTTTCACAGATAAGATGACTAAGAAGGGAATGTAGTCTACAGTGAAGTTATATTTTTGGTAGTCATTGAGCTAACTTGTAACTTCATTCCTCCAAGATTTAAGGGATGGTCGTTTGAAAGATCAATATATTCTATTGCATTTGGAATATCATTTTTCAGATTCGCTCGAGATTAATCTTTACAGTTAGTAATGAGTCTGAGTTGTAAGCTGTTGTTTTAAATAGCTTTAATCTTGTTTATTTATGTTGAATCCCTTGTAATTAAGTATACAGATGGTTTTTTCTTTGGTGTGTTGCCCAAATAGGAAAATGAATAAACCTGAGCTTGGACTTATAATTAGGTCGAGATATTTTAACGCGTATAAAATGTCTTTCATTGTAGTAGTCATTGTTTATTTGAGAATCATCAGTTCACCTGCCGTACTAGCTTATTTTTTATTTGTGAGTGGAAACGATATGCTGAAAGTAAATGTTAATTTGTGCATAGGCTTATATTTGTTCCAAGCAAAATTTAAAGCCAGTCTGAAATCATCAATTTTATGTTTTTTCCTTGTTAGTAAAACATGACAAATTTAGAAATCTTATTAATTTCTTCTCGCCTTCAAACTCCCCCGGACTTCTAATTTTACCAAAATAAACAGTCTCCGGATAGGTGGTAACCTATCAGGTGTTATACAAGTTGCCAAGATAAGTGGTTGACATAATTACGGATATGTTTTATGAATATTTAAAGTTTATTTGTATTGACCTTCTGTCATGAAATAGGCTTACAGACAACTACCTCAAACGCATTTCTAGCAGTTACAACTTTCTACAAGTAAAGGCCTATACTGTTCATAATGATTACTGTAGGCTTTTATTGAAGAAAAGTAAAATTTCTGACGAAGGGTTATAAACCATATATTTTAAGGAAAGCTCCACATGAAAAAAGCTAATAGAAAAATACTATTCTCCTTATGGGAATGAAGGTCCATCCAAAATTCCATATTACTTGTTTGAAGAAAAATTCCGAAGTAACAAGAATGCGCAAATTTCTGGGCGAAATGTGTGAAACCAAAAATGGTTTTCGCAGAATGTTGACTGGAGTAACTGCAACTTAATGTCTACACCGTCTCCGCATTAAATCCCCAAAAATAAAAGAAAGGAATTAGACTTGATTTTCAATCTCAAGTGGCAGTTTACAAACAGTAAAAATTTTGCGTGTATGTATGTAACCGGTACTTTCTTCAAAACTATTTTAATTTCATCCCAAAAAGGATAATCACGGACATCCTCCACACCTGTCAAACGACGACAAAATTGACAAGCTGTTATGTATATTATTCTAAAAAGGCAATATAATCAATTTCTTTGAGGTCTAAATGCATCACATAAAATCGTTGTTGAATTGGAATATTATATTATTTATTGCTCTTCTGAACGAGTTCCGTATAATTTGAAATGGAGGGAACAAGCGATTATTGGAAAAGTATATTTTTCCTGATGTTTTCACAAAATTATTCTATTTACAGCCCGACTTCATCACGCACAACAGCCTGTAAATTTCACATATTCCCGACATTTGAAGAATATAACCCAAATACACTCATAAGCTAGCCTTATGACTAAAAAATGTATGTAGGGTTTTTTAACTGCCTTAGCATTTATTCGTTTCAACGCATAACCGAGTTTTGCTTATTTTTAAGTTTCTCCACCAATGCTACAAACAAGTTGGTTTAATTCGTTTTAAGTGCTTAAGTTGCTTGTATTTTGAATTCTCCTACAATCACCAAGGGGACATTACGATACCTTACATGTTTGAAGATATAAAATACAAATAATGTGAAAAGAATTCATTTTAATGTTCGCGTTTTTCTATTATTGTGATGTACAACGTATTCTACAGAAAATCAAAATCATCAATAGCCACGTACAAACTCCGTAGACAAGGCACACATGTACATGCAATATCGTGTAGTACCTAACATAAACAGAAGCAAAAGAAGATACTTCTCTAGGGAATTAGAATTAATCATTTATCCAAGACTAGTCTGGCTTAGGTTCTTTATAACCTGATAATATGTTTGGACAAGTAACTTGCTCATTTAAGCTAAATATGTGTGTTTTGGTATTTTAAGGCTTCATCTGAGTGAGTTGACGCGAATAAATGCCTTGTAAATCCTGACTGGTAAATTTGGGAGCTTGAAGAGCCTCTCTTGGCTCCTAGCTTGTGATGCACCACTAGAGTAAACATAGCTTCATACCAACGTACATGTAGTAATTGTTTTAATATTGCTTCGATTTGAGACTATCGCCTGTAAAAATAGAAAATATGGCTTTGAGCATTCAGGTTGAGACTATTTAGCAACGAAAATATCCCCAGTAGTGGCGCATTTACTAGCAAGTCCAAGTAATAGCAGGATAGCAATTCCAAAAGATTTTCAACAACACAAATAATTGTGCCTTTGAAATGATGTCAATGTCTCCCGTGCTTAAAGTTTCAGTTACGTGAGCATTTTATTCATCTGGTGAATTTTTACATGACATCGTTAATGCGAGTTATAATTTTCTAAACAAAAACAAATCCAACGGTATAAAGCCAGAATGTCAGACCTACGATACAAGTGCAATGTTTGCGACAAAATGTTTTTAGATTTAAATAAGCACATCCGAGTGCATACGGAAGAGAAACCATTCAAATGTGACATTTGTCGAAAGAGATTCAAAGAAAACAGTGATTTAAATAAGCACAAGTGCATCCACACTGGGGATAAACCACACGTCTGTAACATTTGCCAGCAATCATTCAACCATTCTGGACACCTTAAAAGGCATCAATTGACTCATACAGGCGAAAAGAGTTTTATGTGTGACGTCTGCAAGACAAGATTTCTGAGGAAAGACTATTTGACAAGGCACTTAAGGGTGCATACTGGTAAGAAGTCTTACTCATGTGAGGAATGCCGTTTATCATTCGCACGAATAGAAAACCTGAGACGTCACAAAGAAACACATTCCAAAGAAAAACAATATCAATGTGACATCTGCAAGAAGCAATTTAAAACTGCACATTGCCTAAGGTCGCACAAACCAAGACATTCAGATCGATATAAATGTGAACAGTGCGGCCAACGGTGCAATGACAAAGCAAATTTACGTGTGCATCTGAGAACTCACACTGGCGAACGGCCTTTCCAGTGCAACTTGCGTGAGAAAAAATTACAACTATTTCGCACCGAGACAGTCACATCCGCTCGCACTTGGATGAAAAACCAGAAAAATGTCAGATTTGTAATGAGCGGTTTTCTCGAAGAGAATGCCTTCTGAAGCACAGGTGGATTCATTTTGGTATGCCAAATATTTTTATGCTAGAGCTTGTTCAAACCCCATCACGCAGCGAGCTTTATATTATGTATTCTCATACTATCAATTTTTTTTCTTTACTAATTTAGGAGAATCTGAGTGCTTGTTTTGCTATGAGCTAGTGCAGAAAGATAACATGGAAACACATATGCGGGATCATACGGGAGAAGTTTAACTTTGCGTGTGGAATGAAATTCTGTGACTTCAAATACGGATAATTGGACAGAACGCAAATCCTCATGCAATGTACATGCACGTATATTACAGTTTCGTTTCCGAAAGATGCGTTACGCTATAGCTTTGGAAAAACAGCTTTCCTAATGAAGCTCTAAATAATTATCAATTTTATCTGTGTTTCCCAAATTTTACGAAAGATACAACGGAATTTTAGAGAATCAGGTTTCTAATGAATTACTGATTTCGAAGTACGTACTGCTAATTTGTAAATAATGTAGGTATAATCCAGTTTTTATTTTCATTGATAAGATATTGTTGTTTTGTTAGAAATTAAATAAATACAACCAATGGGGCGACTATAAGAGTTAAAACGAGATTTAAATTCATTAGCACAAATTTTCAGTATCCTCGATATCATAATGCTTTCCCTTTTGCAGAACTTAAAGAAATTTTCTGGGGGAAATAAATATTGCACGCATTTCTTTTCTGGGAGTGTTGTAACAAACAAAGAGGAGGAAGGGAAAGACATTGATAAAATGCGCATAAAATTGACAACACAGGCGAAAATTAATACCGACATTCTTTGGTGGGGGAGGAGCGGAAGGATTGACTCAGGATACTCTTTGGAGGGGAATTAGATTTTAGCGGTGTTGGAGGAAAAAGCGGAGGAGCTACTCTAACGCCGCAGGATTAGACGCTTTTACGGTTTGCATGGCCACCGGAAAACTATCTTTTTCGCTTAAAGAAATTCACTTTGGTCAAAGAGTTCATGAGAGCCAATGGAAGTCTCAGTCCATCCATTCCCTTCTGACATAACTGGAAGTTGACTGATCGTGAGTTTTGTGTAGTGAGCGAAAAGTTTGGGGAAACAATGGCACAATCCCTTTCAACATAGTAAATGAGAGATATAATATATGTAATGCAATCCTCCAAGAAGAAAAGATGGATGCGACGCTTTGGAGGAAACCCAGATGGAGCGTCGTCCTGCGTAATTCAAAATCGCATAGATCTATTAATCCGCTTTAAGGAAATGGGCGAACACTCGCATTATTCCTTCTGAATGAGCATTTACAACGCTTGTATCCTTGGAGAACACTGTCGTCACACTGACAAATTCTTTGGAAGTAATTTTGCATAGAAAGCTTCGGTTTACCGGACAGCTAACACTATAAAATGGGAGGGATCCTCCAGTTGGATTTTTTTTAAATTGTCAATTCAGTGTATTCGTCGTTCTAAAAACTGTCATCTGGCAAGTGGCAGATATGCTTTGGAGAGGACAGTAAAAAGCTAAGGAAGTGGTGATGGCGAAAACCTCTTCAGACAATGCTTGAGACATGCATGTAAAATTTATCAATGTATATTTATTTGGAGATTAAATGATCTGACAAGACATGTAATTGTAAGTTGAATAGATGGACGTTATTACGCATTCTTAAACCAACGATAATTATCAGCCGCAGGATTCCGTGATTTGGAGGGCTCACAATTTTGAAATCAAAAGAAGGCGAAGGGCCGCTTTGTTAGGCTCTGCTACAGTCTTGATCGACAATGAAACCAGTAATTTGCAGCAAAGCCTAAATTTTAAATTGCAGTAGTTTAGTTTTGTCGGTGTTCGGAAAATTTCTAGAAAAAAGTTCCCAGAATATGAATATTCCTAGAAAGTAAGTTGCCAGAAACGGAAAGTTGCATAATAGGAATATTCATAGAAAACATGTTCCGAGAAACGAAGATTTTCCTAGAAAAAGCAATTCCCAGAACGAATTTTTCCTAGAAATAATTCGCAGAAAAGTTAAAAAGTATTTTCACAACGAAAATATTGACTAAGTGGCATGTAAAATTCTGCTACATTTCTTAGCAATTCCTATTCATTCAAAACTTATATAAAAATGATTATATTGGATGCATTCCAGTCCGTCGCAAATTAAACTGCTCACAATTAAAAAATGAGGACCTTACTCTTCAGGCATGTTCAGGAAGTTTTCAGACGGAAAGTATGAAAATATAAATTTTGGTCATGGAAAGGTAATTAGTATATTTATTTTCTCAAACTATGTGATTTATGGTTTCTGCCAAGCCAACAATATATTTGATATAACACTTCGCTCTCACAATAATCCATACTACTAATTGAATTTTCAATCTACATTCTGGTGTACACTGTGTATAACAAATATAACATCACCTTAGTTGCTACGATTTTATGCGTATAACTCTGGTCATAGGGCAAGTATCTGAAAGTCGATGGATGCATTCGATAGCACAAACATTTCTGTACAAGTGTGCTTGATTGAATAAAGAATTCACGATAAAACCAGAATATGCCAGGTAGAAAATCAAAAGAGTGGAAAATTTTGGGTGTATAACAAATATAACTTCAAGAGTACAGTTTATTGAAACCTCCGCGTAGTTACACAGTGTGAGCAACAAATGATCAAAACTACCCGGTTATGGAGACAACTACTCATGTACTGCCTGCTACAGTGCCGGCATGAAACATAGTTGCCATTGATACAGAGTGATGGTCGATGAAAAATAAACAGTTACTTCGCCCTTGCCGCCATTTAAAAAGCATGTAAACTGGTCTCATGTTATTAATTTTCGTTTAGCTACATTCGTAAATTTGTTTGATAATATTTCAATTTGCAACTATTTTGTAGATGTTTGAAAGGGCTTTC
>JAQIXX010003252.1:0-20516 GCA_034700605.1 Willowsia nigromaculata
AAAATCCATGTCACTGAGAATTCTTGTTTGTTTGGAAGAGACCTGTTGAATCAGATTCAGATGGATTGGCAAGAAATATTCAAACAATGCAGTCAACAGCAAGTGAAGAATGTGAAGGGAGTGCTGTCTTTGGAGAATCTATTGGAGGAGTTCAACGATGTTTTCGATGCCCCAGTGGGAAAGATTAGCAATTTTAAAGCCAAGCTGGTTTTGAAAGATGATTATTTCAGATGTTCTAGTAAGCAAAAGAAAACCTTGAGGAATACATTCATTTTGCTGACCGTTGATATTCGCATTTAGCGTTGATGCCGTCCAAGCCGTCCTGTTATTCATTTTCCGTTTCGTGCGCACCAACATATGAGAAGGTATTGGTGGCTTTACGGAAAGCCTTTTTAATCCAATAAAGTATTCAGAAATGTTGCTGTGGTGTCATTTGTACCTAAACAGGCTAACCTGTACGAACAATTCAAAAAACATTATGCATATTTGCTCCAGAAATGGATTACGGAAGGGACCTCCCCTTGGAACCAATTTTAGACTCTCAGATTTAGAATCGATCTCTACTGCTGCCACGTGTGATGCTTCTCTGACAACTTCCACCTCTCAAATGAGAGAATTTGAGTAGAGAAATAACATGATTAGTGTGATTAGTTTTTTAATCCACTAAGGTAAGTGTATTCAGTCCTGCAACGATTCCTTTTCAATTCTTGACCCATGCAGTCATCACCCTAAAACAGAGGAATCGACACCTCATTGCTATTTTTCACAAAAAGAGCCAGGAATTCTTAAAATGGGGTGACGAGTGAACAATATTAAGGTGACGAATAATTGTATGCCAATAGCCGAGGAGTTACTCATGAAAATATAATATTTTGCAGCTTTCCTTGAACTCCGCAAATTGTTCAAAATTCAATACACTAGTCTTTCAGAAAGAACATGGAAAGTATGCATTTATTACAAGTATCTATTATCCAAAGGTAGAATGATTTGTCTTTGAGAGATTTGTCATAAGATAAAATGTGCAGTTAGTTCATGTTTGCAAACGACACGATAAGTATATAGGATTTTAATTAAAAGTCTTGTTTAGTTTTGATTTATAACCTGACTTCCCTAAGGTTAATACTCAAGAGAACTAATGCATTCTTTTATGGGGTGTATAAAAGCTTCATTCAGGTTGGGTAAAGAGTTTGAAAAAAATTTAAAGGTAAAATGGGAGGAACTCGGTTGTGGATAAAGAGACATTGAAAATGTTTCCTAAAAATGAAACATGCAATTAAATATTCATAACTTACTTTGCAATTCTTAGTAGACTTCTCTAAAAAATAAATGAATTACATGTCATATGTTAATAATATAAAACATATTTCATTACTTGTGTGAAAAAACATATATACTAACAATTATTTTAGTTACATAATTATGAGTCGTCAACGTGTTAACGGTATTTAAGCTATTTTACTTAGTTGTTTTTTACGTCTACGTATTATGAAATTTAAACTTATTGCGATTTACTTTTTAAACCTCTGTAATATCTATGAATGAACTAAGCCCAGAAAAACTACAATGTATTTCATAGTCAGCGAAAAAATTATTCACAACGTAAATATTTGTTTATCACGAAACGGAATTATATGTTAGCTTCCTTCCTATTAAGTAATTTAAAAAAAATGATCTTATCAACTTCCACGAATGCCTTTCATGCAGTAAGAGAAAGTTATTGTTGCGTTCATTCTGTTTGTCTGTGTCTATGTAGACAGGATATTTTAAAGATTAAATAAGAATATGTAAATAAATTGAGATTTAGTTAAGCTTATCATAAACAAGACTAAGAAAATATACAGAAAAAGTGAACAAAGACATATGATAGTGATAGAAATATCAAAATAAATTCATTGCAATGCAAAAAAAAAAGTTTAGCAATAGACTTAAGGTAGAACACAATTTTATCTGATCATTAGCCCGTCGTACTAGCCTATACCAATATAGACCGGCAACGAAAACAGCTTCATATGGTCTGTATGAAATTTTAAATGTATTCTCGTTTTGTAAATATGAGCATTTAGGGTTTAAGCTACTTTCCAATTCTTTTGGTGCTTTGATTCAGTAGCTAGAAACCGTTACCTAGGTAATGTTCCCAGGTTTTTACCGTCCATAACAATCAAATTAAACCCACTTGGAAAAATGACAATGCCTATCTTAATCGACGTAAAAAACTGCATCTGATAGGGTTACATTCATAGTGATTCCGACTGAATAACTCGTGCACTTTGCTTGTAAGTTTATCAACATTTGCAATTGGCGATCATGGAAAGGAAAGATTCTTGGAATTTTAAAATTATAATTTTCTGCCGACTATTGATCTACGTAGCATGGAGAAAATGTATTTGCTGTGTAATAATTATTGTTGGCAACCTTCATGATAATCAATACTAAGAGTTTGAGGGATTTGTAGAATATTAAATATAGCATTAACAGCTTCATGAGTAGACGAGGATAATTATTTATTTAAAACGCAATTAATGTTAGAATTTTTTATCAGAAACTTTAGAGGTAGGGGTGACATGTGCTTTGATTGCCTTGCACTGATATGCATCTTCAGTATACAATGACTAATGGCTTCATATTATGTATTCAGGGAAAAGGCAGTTCAGGCAAAAATTCATTATGGGAGAAACTTTTCAGGGAATAGGCCATTCAGGGTAAAGGTATTTATGGGAAAGGGACATATTCCGGGAAAGGGCAGGTTACCTTAAAATGCATTCGCTGAATTACAATTACACTACCAATTACAATTTCACACATATTTTAAGGGGTTAAAGCGCGTTTTTGGACATTTGGGACTTTTTCCTGGGAAATAGGTTTCTTCCAGTGGGCTGGTATGTATTAAAATTTTGGGTTTCCTCATTCCTGATTCCGAGAGCTTTTCGGGGAATATGTCATTCAGAATAAAGTTAATTCAGGGAAAAACACTTCCGGGAAAATGTTATTCAGGGAAAGGAACGTATTCCAGGTAATGGCCGGTTACCATCATTTTAATCATTAGGTTTTATTCCTAAAGCATAGAAAAATCCACATACAAACTGAAAAAAATATAGCACTACTCTATATTTTTCAAAACATTCTTTCACAGGTGACATACCTGTCATTATGCCATGCACCAATACAAATTCAACCTGGAATTGCTAGTTTGTATGAGCACCTGTATTAAGATTTCAGTCAAATACCTTTGTTGGGTTCTTGTTAAATGATTTATTTATTTATTTATTATTATCAAAGAAACAGCCAATTGTACATGTCTTGGGCAGTTATATCACACGATAATATAACTGTAAATGATACAGTAATGCAGTATAGAGTAATTCTCATAAGTAGGAAAGTAACAATGAAAAAATTAGAGGTTCACGCTGCCTCTCTGGGCGCTGTGTGGAAAAGAGAAAAGAGAAAAGGTAAGATGAAAGAAGATACATCGAAATTTGATTAACACATAAAAATTAACATTTTTCACGTAGTACTTTTACAAGGCTTGGCATTGAAGAACGGAGGTATCTTTCATATTTGGTAGTTACTAGCCTAAAGTTGAAACGATTCTTATTGTGCCTACTCGAAAAGTTCGGTAGTCGTTTTATCTGGAATTTTTCCAACCAAAAATTATACCTTTCATTTTTCATGAGCTTTTTCCCAAAAGTAAACAATAATTTTTTCCATCTATCGTGTATGTTACAAAGGTTGAGACTTGAACAAATATTATGATAATTTGAATTCCTCACATACTTGCCTGTAATAATGGAAAGAGCTCTTTTTTTCACACTCACTAATTTTTTGAGTTGGTCTTGTGTAATATTATTGAACCATAGAACGGAACAATATTCGAGCACTAATTCTTATATGTAAGGTGTACGTTTTGGTTAGTTGACATAGCATAAAACATTGACATTTCAACTTACGTAGTATATAAAGCTCTTTAGTATAAATACGATTGACGTGGTCACTCCAGTCGCATTTCATGTTAATAAGTACACCCGAAAGTTTACTATATTCAACTTTAGGTATTTCCTTACCAACAATGGACAAGGAAAAACTACAAAATTTTTTCTCTTTAGATTTGTCAATAACTATCACATTACTCTTACTTGGATTTAAAACCATATTATTCGTTTGCATACATTTGTTTATATCATTAACAATTTGATTCATTCGAGGTATTTGATTGTATTTTACTGAGATGCGCTCCCCGAAAATTTACAGCCTGAATTTTTGGGGCGGGTGTTGTTTAAGGACAAGCCAGTCAAAGCTGATGCACGAAAAAATTCCAAAAATTTCCGGATTCAACTCAAGTAGCATTGGGCTAAAAAATGATGGTCATGTCAAATTTCACCCCTACCCCCTCCTCCCAATAAGCAGGTACAATTACCCAAAAAAGGGCGTGGTTGAGGCGATTCTTGCACCTGATTGGCTGATCAGAAAGTCCCATATCGCATTGTTCCCATAAAAAATTCCGCATGTTTTTCATCGGATTTATGGTTTTTCGACAATGCTGAATCCGGATATGCAAAAATATCCTCGGATTTTTTATGGGAACTACCCCCGGGGGGGGTTCCAGGGGGAGGGGTAGGGGTGAAATTTGACATGACCATAATTTTTAGCCCAATGCTTCTTGAGTTGAATTTAGAAATTTTTTCGTCCATCGGCTTTGACTGGTTTGCCCTTAAACGTCACCCGCCCCTAAAATTCAGGCTGTAACTTTTGGTGAAGCGCATCTCTTACTGCTTCTGCGATACACTTATCATCAACGAAAGCATTCATTAGATTGCTTTCGCTATAATGCATTGAAAAGAAGGTACTCAATATTTCATCGACTAATATAATGAACATAATTATGGCTAGCTTTGTTCCCTGTTATTAAACGGCTGAAATTTAGATACCAGATTCTTAAACTTAGTACATTGCTTTCTGTCACGTAAAAAATCTGCTATCCATTGAATGTCGTTTGTATTAATTTCGAGTTTTATAAGACATTTTATCAATACATTATGATCAATTAAGTCAAAGGCTTTGGATAGATCAAGCAAGACAAGTATAACATAGGCATTAGGAGCTTCAAGAGCTCTTACTTCAAAATCATAATGAGATATAAGGTAGTGGCACGTTGAAGAATTTTTTAAAGTTCCATATTGACTCTTATTGAGCTTGTGTATAATTTGCTTATAGATACGTTCACACATAAATTCTTCCATAATTTTGCTGTACACATTAGTTATTGTAATTGGACGTAGGTTATCAATACTTATGTTGGCAGGATCTTTGGGAACCGGAGTTATGAAACCTTTTTTCCATTCATTTGGAACTATTCTTGTCTTAAAGCTTAAGTTAATTATTTCAGTATAAAAGGGAACAATATGTACAGCTGCAAATTTTAAGAGTCGAACTGGTAAGCCACCAGGTACATTACATTTATTAATACTAAGCTTCTCAAAACTCTTAAGAACAGAAAATTCATTCACTTGCAAGAAATTATCATTAGTTGGAAGTACATCAACCATGCTCAGGGCATTGTAACGGTTGTTTATTTCAGAAAAGTACTCATTTACTTTGTTGATCGTAGTAATAATATCTGAGTTATTGCTTAAAGCTAATTGCTCTATTGGAGAGGGATTTGAGCTATTTTTACAAAGCTTCTTTACAATAGCATGGATAGCATTTGGATTATTCATTATTCTTTTTTGTAGGCTCTCGTTATATGAAGTCTTTGCTTCATTTATTAACCTTCTTACTTCTAATCTATTTAGTTTATATTCAGCACTATATCTAGGAATCTTTTTAAAATTTCGGAGTTTAGCTACAAGGATATCATTTACCCAGTTGTTTTCATTTATTTGTATCTTTTTGGTCTTCAATGGAAAACATACTTCAAAAGCGTTCAATAATATACTTTCCATAAATTCAAACTTGAAGTTTACACACTTTGACTGGTAAAAAGGTTCCCAATTTGTGTTGTCTAATAGATATGCAAAGTCATATAGACTGTCACTGGTATAATTTCTATAAGTTATTATTTTGTGCCTGTCCATGTTTCTTGTTATTTGTTTAAGTGGTAAGATTTCAATGCAAGTATGATATTGCATTCCTGACTTCAACGGAGGTAGGTTACATGGATTTGTATACCAGCTAAAAATATTTGTGAAAACTAGATCTAGTTTGGAACTGCACTTGTTTGATTCATCAAAATATGTAGGAAAATTTATTATCTGCTTGAGATTTGTTGAGTTCTGAAAATTACTAGCATATTTCCACTTGTTGAAGTCACCCAGTATTATAAATCCTGGTCTGACATACTTTCGTGTAATATTTTCAAATGCGCTGGTTAAGCTTTTGTGAAGTTTAAATTGCACGGCTTTTTCTGTTCCTGGAGGTAAATACACACTTGCTATTGCTAGTACTGAAACTTTACGTGGTAGATATGCTGGCCGGACTATTACCCATGTAATTTCGAACTCTTGACTATTATTGTACATAAAATTTCTAAAGTTAGTGCTTTGGAATTCGTTTCGTACATAAATCGCAGTACCTCCTCCAACTTTGCTGATTTCAAGATTTTAAACTCCTTGAAATCGCTGCTTACGGTATCTATATCAATAATAGCTTGGAAGGATTCAATTACGAAGAAAGCATTTACTATTCATTAGTCATTTTCAAAAGCAATTACACGACACTTAAATATCGTCCTTTTACACTAGTACTTCACCAACATGTTTCTCCTAAAAATGTATGAAGAGGTATGGTCACAACACGGACAGACTGTCATCCGGTTTTCAAAACGAGTAATTAAAAATATTATCTGAACATCAGTCTTTATTCTGCCCATTCTCATTATCTCGATGTTTAAATATTTTTGGGATGTGGCAAGTGTAAAATATATAATCATATTCGGTGAACACGATCATAACACGATCATGATCAATTCTCATCAAAACACTTTGACTAGCCAGTGGAAGCCAGTGCGTAAAAGAATAACTCAAGAAAACTGACAAGTAAAGTGCACGAGGTATAACACCGGATTGATCTTAAAAGTAACCTTATCCGATACAGTTTTTGACGCTAACTAATATATGCATAACCATTTACCAAGTGGGCTTAAGCGTCACTGTGACAAGGGTTAAAACATGGGCATGTTACCATGGACACATATTTTTGCAAACAAATTAGTGTACTGAATGAGTCAAAAACGACATTAAACCTTGATTATTCACATTTCAAAATCATAGAGTACCTTTTTAGAATTGACCTGGTACAGACCAGAGAATTGAGACTTCCATCGTCCACCATTTAAAAGTGGAAAAATCCACTTTTTTCCAGTGGATTTTAGACCCCTGTCCATTAGACAGATATTCCTATTGAATCAAAACTTCCGTGTCCACCCAGAAATTTGGTGGAAAAAACCATTTTTGTCGACTGGAACAAATTGATTGTCCACTGGAGATGTATGCGCCGGGCACACACTCAAATTTTTGATTTCAACAACATCATATCTGATGAGAGCACTATATAAGTGACGCTTATTGGCGATTTGTTTTTGTCTGTATCTTATTGTACACGAAATGTTTTATTGTTTGACACGGGAGCTATTGGTGGCCGTTTCTCTCAGAAACTAAAAAAGGTAGCGACACCATTCCACCTGCATTGTATACAGTAAAATAACTGAGATTACTCTTTCAAATATGAAATACGTAAAATCCGTTTTTTAAATAATTTTAATATTTAGATTTTTGTTAAAAATAAACGTCGACACATGAAATATGACAGAAATTTAGTTTTATCAAAACTTTTAAACTATTTTTATTTGTTAAATTATTACATCCACCATATATTTAAAAAAAAGACTTATTCTTAGTTTAGATTATGTATCTAATATAGGTGAGATGGTATTGCTAACTGTTTTAGTTTCTGAACAAAACTGCCCCCAATAGTGCCCATGTCAAAGCATTGAACATTACATTATTTTCGTTCACATGAAGATACAGAGAAAATCAATTCACCATTAAGCGTCACTTATCGATTGCTCTTATTGCACATAAAATTGTCAAAATAAATAATTTGAGTGTCTGTATCAGGTCGATTCTAAAAAAAGCTACACCATATAAATTTTAAATACAAGGAATACATTGCAGCTTTCATTCTCTACCCACCATTTTTAGCCAACGATTATTAGTTGAATCCAGAGTATCAAAACTTCCATGTCCACCCCCAATTTAGGTGGGCATTGTCCACTTTTTCCAGTATGTCTAATGGACAGGTCCAGTGGACGGCTATACATGTAGAATCAAAATGTCCACTTTCAACCCCAATTTATGTGGACAATTGTCCATTTTGTCCACTGTCCAATTGGACATGTTCAGTGCACATTGATACTCTAGTTGGATCACATCTCTTGCTTAACCATAAACCGTGAATAAAAACCGTACCAGATTAGATGAATGCATACTGACTATAGAAGCCGCTGTATCGCCTGTATAAAATTTCAGAACTTTTTTATTTTGTTAATTTGAATTGAATAATAATAGATTAAACTAGTTTCCAACTCATTAAGTATATTGATTTGTGAGTAACAAAGAATTTCCATGATAACATGCCTAGTTTTAACTCATTTTTGCAGGAAAGTATAAGCCCACAAGGGAAAATAATTTTGCCGAGTTTAACCAGTGAAAAAAACTGTATCGAATAGGGTTACGTTTCATCTCTAGCACCAGGTCCGGGGTTCTACTCCCACCTGCTCTTACAAAAATAAAAATTGCTACGACTGTTGTTTCTTGAGGTTTATTCGCTGTAATGGCACTTTCAATAATATTGCTCTTTAATGTCGTAGCCGTGTATCTGTGGAGAGACCGAAAAACCCCCGTCTGTGTGGGTACTCGGCTGGGCGTCAGAACTAATCTGGCGTTCCTTCCCAAAATACATACACACAAGGTTACTTTCATGATCAATCCAGCGTTACACCATGTACACCTTACTTGTAAGTAAAATTGTGCGAGGAAAGGCATACATATCTACGTAGTTGATATTCAAACAACAACAACGCAAACCCAAAATAGATTGTTTTTCAAGCAAAAAGGCTTATTCTTCCTTTGAGGGCATCCGACAACTGCGTCATAGCTCACAGTGCGACGTGTACTTTGCGACTGGAAAGCAAAATCAACACAGATACAAGCAAACCGTATTTAAAATTGGCAAGCGTGAAACAAAAATCCCCGTCAAAATCTAGAGAAGTTAAAAATTACAAATTCTCAAGGAGTGGTCCACTTATGATGCAATGACCAAGAATTCGTTTTTCAAAAAGATTTAAACAGTTGTGAAACACACTCACCTGAAGTAACTCTAAACGTGTTGTGAAATCTAGCTTGTCTTTCAAAACTCAAAAGCTTCAGTTTTGCTTTTCGAGTCTATTCATTGCTTCGGCAAAAATCTTCAGCTTGCTACAGAGTATCGTCATTTTGCCAACTACCATCAAACCTGCAAAAATATAAGTGCACTTGAATTACTCGAGCAGAATCAGCACTCTAAACACTGTTTGTGGAAATAAATTTTCTCTTATCCTGTTTCAAAAGTGTCAAATTCCTGACAAAACAAACAAATTGATTTAAAAGTTTAAAAAATTGTGGTAGCTTAATTTTGGAATGATTTCTCATCTGCAAATTGTGCATTCAAAATGATGTTCGTTTTATGCGTTCTGTTATTGGTTCTTGATCCCTCCTCCAATGCAAAGCAAATCAATTATTCTGAGGAGAATGCTCTTCAGGACAGCATGCATTCTTTTCTCGAGATCTTGTCTCAATCTCAAGAAAGTTCCTACGAAGTGGTTGTCTACTGTTGGAATGACAGAGATTTTGAAATTCAATTCATGAGTGCATCGTTGCGATTCCGAATTTACAGCAGATGGGCAAGAGCCTATTTCGTTGATGACCACCCATTCAAGTTCATCCAACCGTTTTATGTTGTGATAATCTGTCACAAAAGTTTGGATCATACCTTCCGCTACATTACGATGCACCCAACTACGCTGGTGCTGGTCCCAATTGCTAAAATGTATGGTCTTGAACCCAACATTACCAGTTTGTTCGATCAAAAATGGAAGAACTACCCCGCATTGAAAGTCCTGCTCTACGTAGTGGCTTCATCTTCCAAAACATTTCAAACGAAATACAAAATCGTCTGCAACGGATATTGCACTGAAACTGAAGCCAGAAGTGAGAATTTTGATGCTGGAGAAATGATGAAGTTTGGTAATCCAGTGCTCGCACACAGACAATATTTCCTGCTTGGAAATGGACGAAAAGTTGACGCTTTACAGTTTGGAATTAGCGAATATTTAGAGGTGTCTGGAGGAGATTCGTCGTTATGCCAAAGGATTCGTTATTCAGACATTCGTTTTAGGCTTTGCAATAAAAATATCATGTCTACAGTTCTGCTCTCAGCTCACCACAATATTTCCTTCACCCAGCTAAACGCCAATAATCCCAGCGTGTGGAGAATCACTGTGAAATCATGGCTTGGACAGTATTTTATTAGCCCATCTTGGCGTACAAATTATGGAAAAACCCTCTTTCATGATTTTCGGATGAAAACAGGACTCATCTTCACTAAAAACAGCGAGGACATTTTAATTTATTGTGTAAGACATGCTCATAGACGTCAGGAGAGAGCGATCAATTTGGAGATGTGGCTGTACCCATTTTCCTGGAAGATTTGGATCTGCACTTTCGGCGCACTTGCTGCGATCACGTTGACCGTTAAACAAATGGGGATGTTGGGTGGTAGTCAATTGTTCTGGCATTTTCTCACCAGCGTCGGAGTTTTTCTTGGAAACTCCCCTCAGCAATACATGCGCAGAATTAGATTTTGTGTTCTTCTCCAGGTTTCGGGAATGCTCATGTGCGGGTTTTATGGGAACGGAATAATGAGTGTGTTGACTGTTCCGGATCGTGTCACGCCATTCGAATCTCTTAACGAAGCATTTTCAGCCGGCTACAAAATCACTTGGATGAATGAATTGGCTTCTCCGTGGGATGTGTACTACGACAAATTCAGAGTCAAAGGTTGGTTGGATAAACTCAACACGAGCTTTTATCATTTAAGTCTAGAAAACTTGACTTTCTTGGAGGATGCCACGTTGCTCACAAGTAAGCAAATGAGAATTTTCGAGAAATCAACAGCACTTGTAAACTTGCTTTATTACAAAGAAATTATTGTCACTGAGCTAAAGATGGAAGATGTGGAGTGCTACACACTTCCTGAGTACCTGAAAACCCTCCCGTATTTCGTGGAAATGTACACGGTGAATCGGCACTGGATGGTGCAAACCTACACCCGATTTAGAGAAAGTGGATTATGGGGAAAATGGGATGAGTGGCAGGTGTTAGCATTTCGATATATCAATGAGCTTTCCAGAGAAGACCCAAATCCTAACAAAATAATTCCAGGAGAGGATATTTCGGCCCGTAGCATTCATGGAATTCTTCTGATTTGTTGTACTTTTTGCACCTTAGGACTGATTTATTTCTTGGTCGAAGTTTCGCATCTCGCCCTTCCTGGAATCCTGTCGTTTACAGCGAAAACTCGCATCACCCACGTCAATCGAGAAAGCATGAATAACTCAAAAGCGAGAGATGCAATTTTCGGGTGTCGTAGTTCAAAGCGAAATGGCAATATTTCATCAATTTTGGAAGGTGGGCTATCAGAAGAGAAGAGTGGGAACCACAGTGAAAATGCTTCAGAAACAAATGATCACCGGGTAATCAGAGCAGCTAGGTCGGATGTAGGTGGAGCATCGGAGTAGAGAGGCAATCCTGCCACTCCGGACGGGACAAAACTTTTATCCCCCTAAATAAAAGAATCAGTAAGTGCTCTGTGTAAATTCGTTAGGCACATATTAAAAAAAGAAGTAGGGACCGTAATTATTCATTAAAAGCTGCTGCCGCTTGCACCTCTGTTCACCTTCCTCATCGCAAATACATTGCTTTTGCAGATTTATGTAAATATAAATTTTATCAATAATTACGAACGTTATAATAATCTACGTCATATAATTTGGTGTGTAAATCCATAAAATATATGGTAATTAATTTCATCAACCAAATAAATGATTTTTTCTATTCCCAATAGTTTGAGCAATCTAATCATGAGTTTTATTGGATTAATTATCAAATTATGAGCACCTCCTTGCAATATCAGTTACATTTTTAATAAGATTATTTTGCTGTTGATAAAAACCACGTATCGTATCAATTTCAACATGCAGGCAATAGCCTGGAGGTTCTCAAGGTTTGATAATTTGTCCAACAAAACTCATAACCAGATTCTTTTTGAATTGAAAATTCATCAAAATGCCGATTTGTATCCAAAGTAACACAATCCTATTTAAAATGTGACTGATTTTGCCTGGAGGTGCTCATAATTTGACAATTTTTATTTCATAGTATTCGTATTTGATGTTTGCATAAGTCTGAAAATGGAATGTGTTTGCGATGAGGAAGGTGTAAATAGATGCGAGCAGCCACAGAACGGAAATGAGCCTTTTTAATGCATAATTAGGTTCCCCTGCCACCTGGTTTTAATACATGTCGAACGAGTTTAAACAGAGCACTTACTGACTCAGGTATTCATGTGAATAAATGTTTTCTCAGCTCCGGACGAATAATATTGGCAGGTAAATTTTGACCCTGCAAAATCCGGACTTTTCCCCGAATTTTCAGTTATCTCTCCAAATCATGAAATTAAATTTCGGATTTCTGCTTGCGCTAGAAAACATGCGTTTTTAAATAACTATTTTGAGGTGAAAATCATTGTTTACGGGTGCAAAAACATTTACAAGAACATTTTATGCTCTCATTTGAATACCTCTTGTAGATTTGTTTTAGCAGTGTTTATGTTACAAGCAAATTGCCCATTAAGGTTACACCTCAAAATAGCAGGCAGCAGAATAGCTACATACATACAAGCAATGTCATATGCGTTGTCTTAATGCACATTTTAATTATATTCTACTTTTTGTAGGTCCTAGGGTAATTTCTCATTTCCAGCTTCTTACGTCTCAATTATTGTTGAAGAGAAGTTAGTACTTAAAAATTGATTCATTTCAAAGATTTTAGAACCTTCAGAGACAGTATTACAATCTCTTTTATTTGTGCAAATTCCCAAATTAGTAACTCATTGTACAAAGGTTAAGTAAAATCACTATTCCCATAAACAATTTGTCAAACTTTATGCTTATCAGTAGCTTATGCCACACAATAAGCTCGTAATATACAGCCTGCAGCCTACAGTTTCTGGTCCTTAATGCTTGTATTTTTTCTGTATCTCAATGTGAATAAATCAAAAACATTTGAAGTTTTGTTGCAAAATATTCACAAATACTATAAATGAAAATAGAGTCTAATAATATAATTTGTTTTAGGGGTAGGTGTATGTCAACGGATTTTTCATTTCAAGTAATTTTTTTTGCAAAATCATGCTTTTAATGGGTAATATAATTGCACGCAAAAAAATGCAAATTGAGTACACGCAAATGTTCGCATTTTGGGTGCACGAATTAGAATTGAAAATACGCGCAGAATCATTGATAACGGGGGATCAAAAATATATTCTCATAATATTTAGCAGAAAATCGAACGATCATGAATTTTAGTGCTATTTATTTTCAGATCGCCGTCTCTTAATTTACTGTTTTTGGCTGTTATTTAGAGCTGAAAAGTAGCAAAGTGGTGACGATTCCGGAATATTATGGTAATATATCTAGAAGAAACCTCTTTTTCAGAATCTATTAGTCGTTTAATATTTTACTCATTCACTCAAATACTCAATAACAATGCCCCCGTTCTTTAGAATTACTATAGAATATGGGTACTCAAGGCGCTTTAAGAGAATATCATTGTTAAATAATAAATTGTGCTGCTTAACATTCTTCTTGAAGAATAAGCCGGAAAACCGCAATAAAAATCTAAAATATTGCTGTGTTGTCAAAATCATATTTTTATTTTGTGGCATCAATTTGTGAGGTTGTTTCAACTGCAACTAAAATGTTATAATAGATGTCACGTAATTTTTAAATTGTGGCTTAACAGTCAACTCAGAAGACTGCTTTTGTAAGTGTTGACCATGAAGCAAATAAATTATTTTCAATGGTAATGCACAAGCTATCAAATGCACCTAGAAGTCTCAGATAAAGCTCATATTTTAAGGTTTATATTGGCATGAACGTTTGATTCAGTATATTTAGGGTGTATATATTTTGAACTTCATGAAACATGATTACCGACCTAGACATAATTCCGAATGGAAGCATCTAGCTGAATACTTCTTGTGTTAATATGATGACTTTGATGACTACTGGTTTGTCAAGAACTTCTCACGTGCTCACAATGATTCCAGATTAAAATCTGGAATGAATAAATCTCAATAATTCGGAGATAAATCCAATGAGCCATGTAAATGGCCGATGTGTCCGTATTTTGGCCAAAAATTTATAATAAATTTTTTACTTCTCGTATTATGAAATAAATGTAAAAATCCGGAATAGAATTCTAAAAACTATTTACGTTGTATTCGTTATTCTTGTATTTCTATTTTGATAAAATTTTACTAATTACTAAGACAGTTCAGCTCAACGGAAGCGAAGCAGAGGAGAGAGAGAGGAAAAACGAGCGTGTGTGTGGTATTGAAAAACGGAGCTGGTCCCACGACGCGCGCGCCTTCAGCACATAAAAATAATTCCATACTACGCCATTCGGGCGATTTGACAATTCCATTGTATTCTCCGTATGAAAATCTACGTACCGTAAATTCGCAATTAGACGCCGGGGCGTGTACAAGCAATCATCAATTTTTGGAACCGTAGACGCCGGGGCGTCTATTTGGGGGAGGCGAGTAATTGAGTGGGGCTTCTACCAGCAAGCGTTGACTTTTGGGATTTTATTTGTCTACATATTAGAAGAAATGGGTACGCACTTTTCATTAAAAAGTGCATTTCTACCATACATTTACGTGCAAAAGTCAATTTATAGTTTTTATAAATGAAAATTTTCCTAAAAACGGTTGAATACATGGACAGATATGCACTTCCATACATACTGTAGTCTTAAGAATACAATTTTTGACGGGACGAGTATTTGGGAGAGGCGAGTAATTGAGGGGGCTTGTTTGAGCATTCTTCGAATTTTTAGATCGTAGACGCCGGGGCGTCTATTTGGGGAAGGCCAGTAATTGGGGGAGGGCGTCTAATTGCGAATTTACGGTATTCATTTAAATTTTAACTCAAATTTCAATTTCCCGCTGGGGAGGTTTCCTCGTTAGTAAGAACTTTAAAAAGTTTAATACAGATTATTGTCTCGTGAAATCTGGTCAAATAGTATTTAATTTAAACTAAAAATTCGATCATCCATACTCAGTCTCCTTGACAATGCAAGCATCTGTCAAAACCAGTGTTCCTTAAATCATTTCAATCATAAATTTTGTTATCTGTGTTGAGGTTTTTGTATTTAAACAATTAAACAGGGTTGCATTGAATAGCTTGTAATAAACAGTTAGTGTCATCACGACGACTAAACCTATTTATAAAAGTGAATTGTACTTTAGCATTTCCGTTATAATTGGGGACATTCAGAAATAAAGTGCCAAACTAGATACTTCATTCACTATGGGTACAAAATTGACATAAAATTTCAGTCTCAAGATTACCTAGTGGAGATACCCGGAAGAGCACTAACTGAAGCAAATCGAGCGTTTCCACAAAATTCTAAATTTTCTTTCAACTTTTTGTGGGAATGGCTGGTGGGTGAACGATACTGCTGGGATAAGCCAAAATCACCGAGAAAGATCTGCGCACAGAAATACGGAAAATTTGGAGTCATATGTAATGAATTTTATTCAGACATTTCAATCAAAACATACATAAATATTCTACTGATTGTTAGGATGCAAATTTTTGGGGGAAATTGAAGAGAGGAAGTAAACCTGTTTCGAGTGCTCACCCACTCCAACATGGAAACTCTCTGGCTTGATGTCTCCGTGAATTAAGTGATTTCGGTGGAGAGTCTCAAAAAAGTTTATCATCTCGGCATATAACATGAGCACAGTTTTGAGGGAGAACTCATGCGAGCAAGATTGGAATAGCTGCTTTATTGAAGGACCCAGACGATTTGTGATTAGAATGTTGTAACCAAAATCTTTCCCGTACCATCTGAAATAGATATTATTTACAGTTGATTTGTGTCATTTGTTGAGATTATGCGTGATGAAAGTATTGAAAATAACTATTAAAATGCATTTGGGTCAGATGCTTTAAAAATATCCAGTGGGATTAAAACATGTTACAAAAGTTTCGGAAATCCCTTTTCATTTTTAGCTTATTAATTGCATTTGCCACTCTTCGCTTGTAAATGACTCGAAACTATCAAGTCAATACACACACATAATAGTTAATATATTTGATTAAATTTGCATTTCTGTAAGTACTTTCGTGTCATATTTATCAGTGGAGACTCAAGTGACATCTTGCAGGTTGTATATCTCACAGCTTATTCCAGTTTCTAGAGGTTTATAGCAGGTTTTTGTAAGTTTCAACGTCAAAAACTTAATTAATATTTAATTTTTTATCAGGTATGCGTTATTTGCTTCAATTCTCATAATAAAAATCACTGAACAAAAACATCCATTTAAAATTTGGAAAGGAATTGAATTGAATCACAAAAAAGTCTGAAAAATAATAATTGCTGACAAATATTAATAGCTATTTTTTAAAAAAATTCTAGCTATATATTTAAAAATAATTAAAGTGACAATTTTGGTAAAAATCACTTATGATACGGATTGCAATGATGGATATACTATAGTTCTTTCTTCTCTTAAAAAAGCCATGTTCAAATTATCAACAAGCTCGTATACTTCAATCCGACAATGGAAGCAAAATATTCACAAATTTATGCAAGACCTAATTTATTTAATTGAATGTCATTCTTTTGCAAAGCGGATTTACATGCTTAATTACTTAAATATGAAAACACTGGAAATATTGCTTACTCAGGAAATTTTTTTATTTTGAGTAACACATGCGCAACTTCACCTAAAATTTTAAAATATAATTTGAAAATGGGAGAACAATACATTCTGCCACCAATGAGTTTTTTCATAATGTTTTTACATTTAAAACGGTGATGCAGGTAGAGATACGGTGTGATTTTACGTTCTTGTTTCATTAGTTGACGATCCTGAAATCATGATAGTTGCACACTATAAACAATAGGAGTCTTTTGGAGCTACTCGGAAGATACTGATGTGAGTTATGTAAGAGATACAAGTGTTCCTGCAACTGATGTACCACATTGAAAGTTTTTGTTGCATTAAAATGTATGATTCATGAATATTGCTGGGAAGTGTTTTAGAGAATAAATCTTATTTTGAACTATTTGGATTTTGATCTTTGGAGCTTATTGGATATATGGGATCATCAAGCTGTTAAACACGTTTAATTTAATGACGATGTTTACTAAACACATAAAGACTGTCATTTTCCAATGAGCCATCCCAGCAGCAAGCAGAAAACGATAAAAAACTTTTTTTAAATTAAGAACAAGTCAATATTCTAAAAGAGCATACTCTTTTGTGTAGATTTCCATTTTGAGAAAAATTTTGTGAAACTATATAAACAAATGGGAGGGGCTTAAGTGGATTTAATGGACGTGGCGGGGATATTCCAAGCCTCGAGAGTTTTTGACAAAATTTGCTCAAAATTGGCATAGAGGTCAGAAACTAAATTGTCTAGAACGTTTCCGAAGGATTTTGCAAAATTCGGATTTTTTCGGAAGTTATGTGGAAAACACTTTAGCGGCACTCCTTCAGTGGAAAATTTTGGCGAAGCCAGTTTTCAATTTTGGAGAACCCTGACAGTGTTTTCCACATATCTTCAAAAAAAATCCGAATTTTGCCAAATCCTTTGGAGACTTTCTAGATAATTTAGTTTCTGACCTCCAGTCCAATTTTAAGCGAATTTTGTCAAAAACTCTCAAGGCTGGGAGCATCCCCGCAAGGTACATTAAATTCATTTAAGCTCCTCCCATTTGCTTACATGGGGTCAAATAAATTTTTCAAAAGTGGAAATCTGCAGAAAAAGTATGTTTTCAAAGAATATTGACATATTTTTAATTTTAAGAATTATGTTTTTTATCATTTTTGTTTCCTGCTGGAATGACTCTTAATGCTATTCCAATACGTTTTTCCTACTTCTAATAAATCTTGAGCAAAAACATAATGCAACGTAGCTTAATTGTTTGCTATGCACTTGAATATAAAAAAATCATGAAAATCATTTTTATTTAAGTATCAAATTAATTTAAATTATGAACAGAAATTAATTTAAATTATGAACGCGCTTCGTAGACACTGAACATAAAAGCACCGATTACATTCATTACTCTGAGAAGTATTTTACAAACATGCTTGAAAACTAGCGGAACAAAATTGTTGCGCCGTGCGCTCTTAAGCAAGACTGATTCGTTGAGGAAAATCCAGAATGCGGCATTGTATCTAGGAAAAAGATTGCCAATCTTGAATATACGGGCATATACCAATGTACGTCTGTTATGTAGGGGCTCCATTACTAATACCAGTACAGATAAGAAGACTCTAATCACATCAACGAAAAATATTGTTTGCAAGTTTGTACTCAAGTCTATGGCTTTCACCGAATCAAGCTTGACCTGAGTTTGTTCCCTCGTGTAGCGCAAGCGAACACCAGATTCCTTTTGTTTCTGGTAAAACCACTCAAACTCTCGATACACACCATTTTCCATCAATTTTTTAAATACGTATGGTAGACGTGACCCCCGAGGATTGTCAAATCTCCAAACAACTATTTCATTTAGAATATTCGTGTTGCCCCTGAAAAACGTCTTGGAATAATAATGCCTCCTCAGATACAAAAGCCATCTGTCAATTGATTCCTCCTCGTCGACAAACACTCTCTTATACTGGCACTTTGTGATCTCCCGCTCCAATGCAATCTCAAAGTTGTCTGAATACATTGGATCTGCACTCTTTAGAGGCACAAAGTATGCACCCTGAGTGCCACCATCCAATATTATTTGTTTTAAACTGCGTTGCAGTCTATAGTAATGTATTTGTGGATTTGCCATGTAATCTGACATGTTATGAAATGTATGAAAATTAATTGACTTTTCCTCCCTTGCCAACTCATTTAAAATATCCTCAATAAATGGCATATAAATTCTATAGTCTACTATAAAACTTTCATTGTCGCCAAATCTACGATAATAGGTGTTCGTTAATGCATTCCCTGAGCTTTTCCAGGAACTTAAAAGTAGTTTGCTGAGTGTTGAAAATATGTTGAATTTAACTGGCTTTCCGTAGAATAAATTGAATGTTGGATTGCTTATGTCGAGCAAATCATAAAAAGTTGCAACACTTGTCTTTCCTTTGGGCGCTGTTACTCCAGTGATTGCAATGCCTTTGTAGGCATTGGTGAAAATACCAGACAAGAGCAGCCAACAACCAATGATAACTTTCATGGTGTTAATTTTAAACACGTAATCTGGCACCCCATAGGCATACTCAACAATCGTTGAATAAGCGAAAAAGTACGGGTTAAAATCGCTTATGTTCATATTTTGAAACTTCAAGGTAACATGGATCGACATTGCTAACAGAGGTAAATAAATTGTCAGTGCAATCCAAAGTTTATACTGAAATGGTTGATGATAATAGCGCCATGATTGGTAGTCATAGTGAAAACATGTTAAAAAATTGTAGCAAAATGTACGAACGGTAACCGTCAGCCATCGCATTTTTGTATCTAATCTTTGTTCAATATGATCATCAGAGAGCATGCTTTCTACTATTATGAAGGGTGGGTTCTTCAAAAGAGGATTTAATTCCACAAGACTGCTATTAGTTTCTTTTAGTAATAGACGCAAGATTGCCAATCTAAAAATCATATTGTTATGAGAAGGTAAAATGAAAGGATTTGTAAGGTCATGGTTTTTAAGGCTAACTTGTGACGTATCCATATCTGAATAGAAAGACCAATATTTGGAAGGCTTTGGTTCACCTTCAGCTTGAAAATCCGAAAAATTTTGTAATGTGTATGGCCCCCGGTATATGTAGTTAGGTGCTAAGTATCTAATATGTTTTACATCATATATTGTGCAGTAATGGCAGAAATGAAGTAGATACAAGCTACTTAAATTCGCAAATGACACATCTTTTACATAACTTTTAGAATTAGAGACCACAATCCACACGCTTTTACGCATTTTTATATTCGAAGGTAAGTCCAGATGGGGAGTTTGAAATGCACCTGGCAGGAGCAAGTGCACGACCTGAAAATTTTCTGGCTCTGAAACTATCTGGTCCCCGTAAAATAGGGGGGTAAAAAAATACGTATGGTGGTATGGTTGGTCAATGTCGCCTTTGTGTCTCTCTTGGGTTCGACGAGATCGTCGAGAAAAAGGTGTTGA
>JAQIXX010003253.1:0-20504 GCA_034700605.1 Willowsia nigromaculata
CAAAATAAATCATTAAAATAGATTGCTGTACATTTCTACAATGTAGCAATAGCATTTTGCCTGTAAAATAGAAAATATAATTATCTTTATGATAAGAAGATATATAATAGGTTAACAAGAATATGATAAGCAATTCGTGAAAGAGGAGACGCAGATATTGTTTTGGAAAAGGAGGAGGAGAAGAACAAAATTTCGTTTTTTTATCCTCATTTTTTTATTTATCGTAAGCAAAAAAGCTGGATATTTTTCACAGACAAGAAAAATCATCATTAATTATTTTGTTTTTACGTTTTTTAAAGTTATATTTTTTACACGGGCCCGACCGTATCTTACCTTTTCTTATCGACCGAGAACGACGAAGAAAAAAAAACGAAGATTTCGCTTTTTTTTACATCATGTCATCATCTTCCTACCTGTTTCCCTTCTTATGCATATTTTTTATCGATAGTACAAAAAAGATTCTACCCATATTTTTTACAAATACAAAGAATATATACATGTTTGGATAATCACTTAATTAACTGACTTAATTAACTTATTTATTTTAAGACGATTATGACGAAGGATAAACACTTCGTAAAGAGACTGATCACTTAATTTACATAATTTTTAATGATTATTTAATAATACTAAGTAGCAGCGAGTTGTTCACAAAAATTTATGAATAAAAAAGGCTTTTTTTCTTAGATTTTTTCTACTAATCGTAAATTCACATCACAAGCATACACGCACCAATTTTTCATAAATTTTTTTTAATACTTACAAGTTATCAGTCAACCGAAAATTTAATTGTCAATAATTTTTTAGAACGCGAAATCGAAAGTAAAAAACGGTTCGTTGCGTTTTTCTACAGAGAGATCTTATCTTTCCGACTCGCGTTCGTTTGAAGATCCACCACACTCTCTGCAGACAATTACAAGTTAATATTGATCAAGAATAAAAAGTAATAATTATGTACAGAAGCAGATAATTATAAATAAAAATTAAAATAGGCAACATGGACCATAACTATTTTAGCCTAAAATTATGACACAACCGCTGACAAACCAATGATCAAGGTCAAATGCTTCACATTTGGAATCTTTGAAAAATGGATTGAAAAACTGGGAAAAGGTAATCGCTAATTATCAATCAATCATCGAAATTAAAACTAAAATTAGTAATTATCTTTCGTTTAGTTTAAAAGAGTTTTTCTGTATTTGTAAAGAAAAGAGTTGAAATGGTTGTTTATTAAGATTCATCGCCATTCCCAGAATCATCATCGTACTGTTGATTGGAGCTATCGTCTATCGATCTATCGTCCTCGTCGTTGTCCATGTCGTAGTCGTCATCGTACAAGTCCGTCAGCTCCAAACTGTTCTCTGGGGGCTTCGCCTTCACCACGTCGTCTTCTAACGTGAGGGGGGCGACCACTCCATCCTTCTCCGCATCCACTTTTGACGTCGCCACTTGCTTCCTGTTTCGAGGAGAAATCACAAAAAAAAATAATTAAAATCAGAAATACTTAATTGGAGGTAGAATAGTTGGTGGCGCACTTGATGATATTCTCATATTCTTTGTGATTCCTTCCTGCCTTCGACTCCTTCCACTTCCGGTATATCACTGAGGCGTCCACGTTCGGGCTGGAGGTGTTTGGTTCGTTCAAGAGGGAGACCACTGAGAGCAAAATGGTGCGCACATTTTGGGTCGGGTTCCAACGCTAGCAGGCCTTTGGTATTTAAAAAGGAAAAATCTTCCAACACTTTATCCAGGACGATTGTAAGTGCTCTTTGGGAATCAGTTCTTTAATCCTTTCAATTTGACATGGATATATAGCTATCTAGATAGATAGCTATTTTTGTTAATAAAGTTTCGCAGAAATAAAGAAAATTCGGAGAAAGTAGAGTTTTCTCCGACTAAACTTTACGCGGATTTACAGAAATGATAACTTTTAGCAAAGCAGGGAGTGACAATTAAAGCTACTGTAAATAATTCGTAGTAGTTGTTTTCAGAAACCCAGCTGAATTCATAAATCAACTTTTAAATTTTACTCTCTCGCTTATATTACAGAACATCAAACATGGCAAGTGAAAAATTAAATACCCACACACACACGTAAATGTTGATAGCCAGTTTTCAATCACGTTTATAAATTCGTGGTAACAAATTTTATAGAAAATTGTTTGTGTACACAATGCCGGTTGTAAATTAGGTGAAAATGCTTAGAGTTATATGACTTCTTCTCTAGCAAAAGTAAGGTATATATTGTTCTTAATATATGGATATCAATACAGTTGGAGCGTAACTGTTTCAGCTTTAAATAGATTATCCTTGATCATAACGCAAACGGAGAATATATGTAATGCTGAAGATAAATGTTGAATGTCAGTCGTACATGCTTTTGCTTTGCATTTGAAATTTTTATTTAATAAAATACTTGATATTGTTATCTGTCATATGTCTACACGGTCTACAGAAGCCTAACATGAATTCGTTCTGTGTAAAAGTGGTTAAATGGATTGAATGTGCAAAGCAACTTAGAATTCCAGAGGTAACCTCTAAATTCTTTACGAAAACGTGTATTAAAGTACAACTACATTATACGTACCAAGTAATAATTCATTTCAATAGCATGAGATGAGAACTAAGCAAGCCTAAAATTCCATTCTATTCCATTGAGCCATATATAATTTACATTTCACTTCAGTACATTTAATGCACTGCGTACTACTTACGTATACATCAAATTTCAAAGATTTTCATTGCGTATCGTGTGATGTGTAATTATCATGCTTTTGTTTCTACACGCATCCCAACATATTGTGACAACTTAATTTTGATGGTTGGGTAATAATTGAGTGCTTTCATCAATTAAGGAGAATACCTTTAATTAACATATCAGACGGATATATCTAAAACAAAGCCTGAGTCTCAAATCTAATCCGCCTTTCTAATGTGACGGCCACAATAAAGTGATTTTGTCATCCAAAAATCTATCACGTGATTTTCCCTAATTTAAAAGTTTTTCTATTGCTCAGTTGGTTATTGGCGTTCAAATTAACCTTTCCAACTGCCTATTTTCTTCTCGCAATTCCTGGGGCGAGGTTAAATATTTAATAAAATGTTGAGTAAGCATTGGGCTTTCCTCAGTCAAGAATAAATATAAGTCCACATTTCTCTATATCGCACGTCGTAAAATTTTAATTTCCGCACATACCTACCGGTGCTGTGGTTATGTGCGTGAGCAATAGTTAATCAGCACACAAATCTATTTGCTAGTATGGATTAGATAGATTGATTACGCAAATGTACGGAAATTTCAATCTAGATTCGCTTATACCTATTTACGAACATATTTTCTTTGGTAGGTAACAAAAATATTTAAGAACTCTACCGTTCTCATGTAGCTTTGAACTGTGTCAATGTCAATCTGTCCTTTCGCGTTCTCGGGTAAAGTTCAGCCTAAAATAATTGTTTAGTGTGCTATCACGTTTCCCGTGACTGCCTAGAAACTCGTATAAAAACTCAGGCAGACAAATAAAGTGTTACCATGGCATCTCCACTACTATGGAAAGCATATCAGTTCAACAAAAATACTTACGGCAGGGTTTTGTATCCTTACTGGGTGACTTTTGATATAAAAACTGAAAGATTTTCAGTTGAAAAGAACTTTTTCAAATTACTTCCAATACGCATAGCAACACTTGGCTTATTGGCAATGACACTCTGTAGTATTTACATTATCGGCAAATACATGCTTACAAACAGTGTGGCCATCCATTTGGCATTTTTTAATTCTCAAATTGCTGGTTGCTTAGGGCTAATTTTTGCCTTGAATTTGATAATCGAGAAGAATGGGAGTGAATTGTTTGAAGTGGGTCTAAACGCAATGACGGTTTTTGACAGACGAGTGCGTTGTGACACTAGACCAGTTGGATACGCACTAAATTTGTCACATAAAGGGCTCCTAGTAGAAGGTAAACATTATTTTTTTGGGAAATCTTTGCAACAATTCCGCTATATTTTTTTCATTTGATAGAAATCACCATACTTTTCAAGAAGAACCAGAAAGCAAATAAAATCGGCCTGATCATGCATTGCATTAACGCTTTTGAATTTGCAAGTGGGCTTGGACTTGCTTCATTTCTCATCCCGACCAAATTTGATCCAACATTTGAGGTTTTCAAAGATTTGGAATTGGAATCTATTGTGGGGGACTTAACTGTTGTTGTGACAAGATTTGTTCTGTTGCAATGGTGCTGGATGGAGGCTACAAGATCTGTGACAATGGTGCTACTACCCACAGTTTCACTGTTTGGCATATATATAAACTGCATCAAAATCATCAGTCAAATTCCTCCGTCCAGGCCATTACAGTTTCAATTGTATGAACAGCTACAGTTAGTCAATTCTATAATGCAAGGTTCAGTTAGAATTATCGCAGCTTTGATGATGGGAATAGGTTTTTTGTTGGCTGTCGTTGGAACCTGGATACTTCTCCATGGCTGGAAAGTTTTACAACCTGGAGTTTACGTAGTGATGTCACTAATCACACTGGTAATTTATGCAGTGATGTTTACGACTTTACCACACGTTGTGGAATGTTGTGAATGCAGCAAGAAGTTTTTGCACAGTTGTCCTATTGCCTTTGCTAAGTACTGGGGAAGAAGAAAATTGAACGGATATTTCCCACCAGAAGCAAAACACAAGTATTGGCGTAGACGACTTATTTGTCAGCGACCAGTGAAAGTGTACTATGGATCTGCAGTTTTTGATCAGGAAACTAAAACGAGCTTCTACTACAATATATTAGCCAACGTGATTAATATGCTACTTCTCACATAAAACTCTTAAAAGTTGCGTTCACACATCTTACATGAAACTTTTATGAATTGAAAATAAATCTGAAAATCATCTTTGGCACATCCATTCCGGTCAGGCTCGGGTCTGAACGCACAAGATCAAATAGGTTACCATAGTTGTCACCATCTAAATGTACCAAATGGGAAAAAAATCCTTAAATTATTTATTTCAAAAAGCATTAATTATTTGATTTATTTATTTTAACAAAATGAAAAAGTTCTAAATTCGTACGCTTATCACGACTCCGTACGTAATTGGAAAGACATTGCTAGCATTGATAGCCACAACAGAGTTTGATTCCAGCTGAAACATAATTAAGTTTGCTTCACTAAATGAAGCAATATCTGCCCTATTGTCTTCTCTTAGTACCCATTCTTTTAACTCCGAAATATATTGCGGTATTTGCGCAGCCAAAATAAACATGCCCCATGATGTTCCAGAATAATAAAGAAAATTAATTTTTATCCATGCTTCACCACTGTATTTACCACTTTCTGTCAGCATCTGATCTATGTTAATCGCAAAACTTAGAATATTTTCTATCATATAGCATGAGACAGAATGGCCAATTATACTGTTAATAGAGTTGGAAAGTCCTTGCAAAGCAGATAACATCCCACAAATTTCCTTCCAAGATTTTCTTTTGTCAACTTTTGTCTGAAAAATTGGCAAATAGCTCTGAAATGGATCTCTTAAACATAAAGCGAATGACCTTGAAGCCCTCCATAAAAGCATGCTTGACATAAATACTACTGTCGTGCCACAGCAGTACAGAATTGCACTATGAACTATTCCCACGAGTTTCAGAACTTTCCATAGTGTAAGGTGAGAATTAGTGTTAAAGTTGTATTCTAAGTAGTCAAGTTTAAATATGAAAACTGGTGCGAGAAGAAAGTTTGCGAGGCACCAAGGAAGTTGAATGCATCGTCGAAATAAGATTTGCTCAATTTTCGTAAGTTTTATGGGTAACTGCTCTAGATAGTGAAAAAGATCTTCAAATTTTGATTTCTTAAACCAGACAAACCAAATGATAAGAACTTGTCTCAATGCAACAGATACACTGACAGCAAATTCAAATTGCTCAATCAAAACCGTTTTTCCTGTTTGTTCACTTTTCTTCTCGTAGTTATTGAAGAAGAAAACAAGACTTATCAAAGTGAGTAGAGCACAAATTAAATTTTGAAACAAGTGCAGAATTTTTTTGATTTTAGAGGAAATGTGGATTGAAAAATTCTGTGGGCTCACAAGAAGATAATAACCCGCTTCAATTGGACTTTTCAAGAAATCTAGGAGATACTGGTGGTCAGAAGCGGACAAACTCTTTTAAAAAATTTGAGTCATTTTGTCATAAAATTGAATTGTTATATATTGTATTATTGTTATATGTTGACCAGCGAAGATGATAGCGTGTAAATGTGGAATACGGGCTTGATAAATGGCGTTTCCAGACACTGGCTAATTATAATACTTATTGATTGCCTTAAGATGGGTTATGGTCATGTAACCGATAAATTAATTATCAATTGAATTAAGTATTTGTGATAATTTAGGCAAATACTACTACATTAATTCACTCAATTATGGATTATTATTGTAGGTAAATATGTATTTACATTTAATATTTTATTGTTTACAATAATGGATTTTTTTGAAGAAGTGATCAAGTATTTTTCATAAAGTAAATTTCAAGGTCCATCTACATTGTGATTTCAATTGCCACTTCTTACTCTTCACTAGAAACTTTCCACTAATTTCCTTCATCTGTTCGCATCTGGACGCATAAAATCAAGTAGGTTATCATCGTTGTCACCATCTAAAAGCACAAAACATGTTATAAATCCTCTGTTTCTAAATGAAGGTATGACTTATGTGATTAACTGAAATAAAGTGAAAACGTTATTGATTCGTACGCTAATCACAACTCCATATGTAATTGAAAATATATTGCTTGCTTTTATAGCAACTACAGAATTTGTGTCCACCTAATACATAATCAAATTTGCTTCGCACAAAGAAACAATTCCTTCCCTATTTTCCTTCTTTAGCAGCCACTCCTTCAATTCCGAAATATTTGTTGGTACCAGCGCTGCTAAAATAAGCATGATCCATGACGTGACAGCGTAAAAAACAAAGTTAAGTCTAACCCAGCCTTCACCACTAAATTTTCCATCATTTTTGATTATCAGATCAATGTTGACAGCAAAACTTAAAATATTTTCAACAACAAAGCACGAAATAGAATGACCAATTATGTCGTTGATGGCATCTGACAGTCCTTGCAAAGTTGTCAACATATCACAAATTTTATTCCAAGTTTTCTCATCTCGTCGCTTCTTCTTAAAAATTGTCTGGCAGCTTGTACCTGTCTCTTTTAGAAATAATAAGAATGACCTTGAAACTTTCCAAAGAACTATACTTGACAAAAGCACTACTGCAAGTATATAAAATTGCACTATGAGCTATTCCCACAATTTTCAGAATTTTGCATAGTGTGTTTGTACTAAGAAGAAAGTTATCAAATTCAAAAGTTTCGTGCTTGAACTGTTTAAATATATAAACAGTTGTAAGGAGAAAATTGACAAAAGTCCATGGAAAGTAGAAGCTACTGCGGAATATTTTCCGCTCAATTTTTGTATATTTGATAGGAAATTGTTCCACATAGTGAAAAAGCTCTTCAAATTTAGATTTCCTAAACCATAAGAACCAAATAATGAGCACTTGTCTTAACGCAACGGATGCACAAACAACAAGTTTATATTGCTCGATCAAAACTGTTTTTTTTCGGATTCCTCGAAAATATTCACGTCGTAATTGTAAGAGAATACAAAACTGATCAGAGATAATATAGCACAAATTATATTTTGGACAAAGTGCAATGTATTCTTGGTTTTAGAAGACGAGCTATTCTTAAGATGGTGAGGGCTAACAAGAAGGTAAAAGCCAACCTCAATGGGAACCTGCAAGCAATTTTTAAGATAGGAATTTTCAGAAGAGTAAATTTTGCTGTAAAATTTTGGTCATTTTGTAATGAAAATGAATTTTTAAAAGTTCAAAAGTAATGTGAAGTCATGATCTAACTAAAATTAGACCAAAGTGATGAAAAAGATTGTAGTTTTGTGACTGATTTATTGAACAATATTGCACATAACTTTAGCAATTGTCAATACTTGTTAATTGCCTAGATGTAAATGATGAATTAGCTCTTAAAATATTTGTCTTTCCAATTAGTACTAATTGTCTTAGTCAGAGCAAGTATTTTGTTTTCTACACCAATTTTGTGTTATTCGTAATTCCATAATATGCCCGAATGGTTAATTGTTTGGTTACACCATATAGGTATTTCGAGCCTAAATACCCATTAAGTCGCACTTAAGAAACAAAGGGATTAGCAAGTATTATTCTAAACAAATAACGTTGGTCTTTAGTCACTCTGTCAACCAATTAAGCAAATTCTTTGTAAAAGCTAGAGTAAAGGCTGGAGTTGACCTTTGAAAGCATATTTGAGAAATTGTAATCCATTAAGAAATGTATTACACATGGATTAGGATTGTCGTGATTTTTTTCTCATTTGATGACTTATTGTAAGTATTAATGTTAGGAGGTCAACTAGCTAAATGTGTGATTGTATTCTTGCCTTACGGATTAGCAAGTATCATTTGAAACAAACATATTCAAGCACTTAAGCACTCAAGCATTTCATTACTGTCAAGACGTTTAGCTAATATCGAATAATTCATTACAATGCATTATATGAATTTAAAACAAAAACAGGTGTCTTTACACTCAACTTTTGAAAGTTATCCAATCTTTTGCACGGGTCGAAAGCATAAAGTACGACTAAAAACTGTCTGCTGAATAAGTGAAAATCCTTTCAAGATTTAATCAATTAAGATGTCTTAAAAGATGTTACCTGCGACAGAGAACTATTTTAAAATTATTAGGTTGGGAAATGTTTAATTGTTTTGATAAATTATTAAATATTTGTCTCTTAATACAAAATTGGCTGAAGGGACTACTGAATGTGAAATTTCTATTGGTTAATAAATCGTGTCTAAATCAAATTTTAGAATATAGGCTGCTTGTTATCTCGCAGCACGCAAAATTTTCCGTACATTTCATTGCTTTTGCTCTTATAAATAATTGCTCCAGCATTCAATTAGGATTATTAATATGATGTACATATACATTCATATCGCCCATTATTAGAAATGCACTAATTTTTAAGTAATGCAGTCATGGAGGTAGAATAGTGGTCCTAATCATTGAATATAGTGTTTATAGGAAATATAAGGCCGATTGGGTTTCACAGAGAAGGAGGTTTCCGCACTATGGCACATTTTATTTATACAAGTATTTAATTTACAAGAATGTCATAGTGAATCAAATAACTGATATTCTTTGGGGAATGATGCACACTATTTTCATTGGGTGGGTCTTAGCATGTTTTCAGGTTTTACATGTTTTTTTCTTTGTGACATGGCAGCATGAAATATCTTTTGTTTATATGTGTGTGTGCTGGTGAACTGGGAGACGTGATGGAGCTTTTGGTGTTGTTTTTATCGTAGACACAGTACTCTTCCTTCTTTAAGAATTTAATGCTTATGTTTAGTATCTGTTAATAAAATTTTGCTAGTGCTACAAAAATTAAGTTGTAATTTACACTTAGCGACATAAAATATAGGACAATAAAACAATGTCTTCTTACATGGAATTGCATTTTAAGGATTACATGGAAGTAAAACGAATTGTGTGCATGTTAAATGTCATTACTCTATGCCAAGTATCCGTTGCAATTTGCTGACAGAATTCGCAAGCCTATTTTTTGTTATATGAAAGCGTGCAATTAAAATTTACTGATTTGCTACCTCGTTAAAAATATTCAGCGGCCACCAAATTAAACCGCTTTCATTAAATATGTATTTCGATCAATTTTCAAGTACACAAAAATACGGTCTGCCACACGCCTATAGTGATATGGATTGTAACCGTTTTATCCAACGTTTTTTTCTATTTTTGAATTAACGATAAAAAAATCAATTCTGAATTTCAAACATGTATTGGAAATAAAAACATTTCTATGTTGGTCTGTTAAAAAAACAAATGTCACGTAGAATCTGAATTAAATTTGCGAAGTAATTCCTCGTTTTAATTGCTTGATTGAGTGCCATCACTTTTACTTTTTGAGACAAGCACATATCCATATTTTAATGTTCGCGTAAGCCAACTCAAACTCAAAGATTAGGAAAAAAATTGTAGATACGAGAAGTCCAACAAGCGGAATAACAAATATTACAAAATTGCTCTTCTTTTACAATCTCCAATCCTTCAGTTTCTTTATTTGCAATTTTTGCGTGTGTCATTTGAACTCTGGTAAAATCTAAATAATGTCGCCACAATTCCAAAATTCCACTACTATACTCTTTGCCAAATATTTATAGGAACAAGACCAAATAAACGATACCCCAGCCAATATTCTCTAATCAAATCCTTCCCCAAATACACTGGAGCCTTCCGCCTCTTGAATTTTGTGTGCACCATAAGTGCTTTGTCGTCATCCAGAATTACTGCAGATTTGTGGCATTTTTCAAAGTGGGGATTAACAAACTGTTCGTACGAGTAGGTACCATCACTTCTAGCTTTTGCAGCTGGCCAACTCGGGAACAGTTTGGAGTGGTTCAAATAAAGCCCAGCTTTTGGATCATCCACGAATTCATTTAAATGTTTCCAAAAACCATCGTCCCCATTGGAATAACGCAAGAGTTCTGAAATGACTGAATATGCTTCATGATTAGATGTCTTCTCAAAATCTTTTGAACCTTTAAAGCCTCTGTCTATGCAAAATTATAACATCCTTAACGAATTATAATCAACTTTATAAGGGATACGTTGAAATTGTTCGTACTGAATGCACTAAACGTGTCAAAAGGTACAAGAGGCGAGGGTACACTCACTTTCGTAATGTTGTCAACTTTGTACTCGTTGCTTAAAATTAGGAACGCCTGTGGAAGGGTTCCCACAAAACCACACTTCATATTCATCTTGTAAGTTTTATAAATGGGGAAAACCATTTTAAGTTCAAACACCGTATCGAAATTTGCCGTATGCATATTTTTTGAAGGTGGATGGGTGTTTACGGAGGATTCTTTGGCTTTCTTGTGCCTCATTTCATACAACTCTACTTAAAGCTGTATCCAAATGAACAGATTTGCAAGGTTTTGCCACACTAATCGATCAATTCGGTGAAATAATATTGGTCATTTGTGTCAGCTTCCTACACTGTGTACTCATTCCGCGCCGGGATACATTTCAGTTTCTCTTAAATGAACTGTTCAAATGCAACAAACTACTGTTGCGTAAGTTTACAAATTTTGTACAATGTTGTTCTATCTTAGAATAATTCATTATATGTTCTTGTGAGCCTGCAGAAATGGTGGAATATGGGAAACTCAAACTGACAAAATTTCAAAGGTTCGTAATCAACTTGTGCAAAATATTCGTGTACGTTGTAATACCTACGTCTATAATTCTTCCATTTGGCATTGTGATCTCAATCATAGCAGATATTGAACCGACCCATGAGCTCATTCACGATTGGTTCGAATTTTCATGAGAAAATATCCAATTCATGCTGCTCTTGCTAATGTCAACCTATGATGTCGGTGCTACTATCTGTCTTATGACAAGCTTGATTGATCTGTACTGGATAACTACAGTCATATGCGTTGAAATACTCATCCCGGTTGAAATCGAATGGAACCAAAGTATAGGCAGTCGAAAACGTCAAATGAACGCAAAAGGGTTTGGGAAACTTTCGGATGATAAGTTGATTAATTTCTACAGAATCCATCAGATCTTCAATAGCTTGCTAAAGTCCCTCTTTAAATCTTTGATGGTCGCATTTCATCACGTTGGGTGTCTCGTATGCTCTGTTGTGCTGCTGGTAATTAGGATTCGATTCAATGAGGCAATACATGTGGCAATTGGATATATTGTGGTTTCTTCCTGTACATTGGCAATGTTGATTCTCATATACTAAATGGGAGGTGCAGTTGTGGAGACATCAGAGGGTTTTGTTAGCTCCACGAGAGAAAGCGCTCCTAGAAGATTCATGGTCACAAAATTTAGCAAATGTTACACACCATTCTATATTGCGCTAGTTTATCTATTCTATCAAATACATAAGGGTTCATTTGTAGCGTTTTCCCAACAAATACAATCGTACACGATGGAGCTTTTGCTGTGATAAATAGTATCCCCAGCCTTCAATTAAAAGCAAAATATTTAATATCATGCACATATTCATATTATGTTCTCAATAATATTTCCTCATTTCAATTATATTTATTAATTCACATTAATATAAATGCGCTAGTTCTTAAGCACTGCTGTCATGGAGGTAGACTAGCAGTCTTAATCATTAAACACCGATTGGTCTAAGTTGTAAAAGCTTTTGATCGAATAAATCTTGTCGCAAAACCGTTCTCTTTCTATGGTGGATTGGGGAGCTTCTCACATCGCCTCCACAGTTGGCGCGCTGGAGAAACGAGAAAACCACATTTTCCCAGCGGTGTGCTCACCACCTCATCCACAATCTTCTTTCTACACACTATCGGCACTTGCAAGCTGCTCTTCACGACACCAACACTAGCCTAAAAAGTTGGAGGTGCTGGAGTTCCAAGTTTGGACGACGCCTACCTTCATTAATATTTTAATTTTGAGCTATAATTGCTCTTCAGTTTTTCGGGCATTTAGCCCAAATTATTGTTTTCTTTTTTCTGTGTGTTTTTTGAGTAGAATAGGCACGTGAGGAATAAAAATAAAGTTAATTGTTCCTCCTGCAAGTCACCCACTCTACTCACCATTTTATTTTGTGCATCTGTAACTAACTGCGCATCTGTAACTAACTGCGCATCTGTAATTAACTGGGCATCTGTAATTCCCTGTGCATCTGTAATTCACTGTGCATCTGTAATTCACTGTGCAGCTAGAATTTTTGTGCATTTTGGAGTGGTGGTTTCCCGAACATTTTGTGCGTCTGACATTCAGCAGTGCATTTTCGAACAATTCATTCGAGTCATTTGTGGTCCTGTGATCGAACCTGAGCGATTGTAAGTGTGAGTGAGAAGAGGAGTGAAAATTGTGGGTTCTCAATTCGCCCCGACCTCCCCCAACCACCTTGCACCTCACAAACATTTGCAGTTTCCTTTCGAAACTTTGTTTTAAACTGCTTTATGGACACTTAGCATACCTACTCGAAATGAAAGTGTATGAAACTTCTGGAATAAAAAATATTATGCTATCAGCTTTTCAGATGCCAAACGTCCTAAGCAAATCAAGTCATTGGCTTAATGACTAATAAATAAGGAAAAAATAACCAGTTACACAAATTTTAACTTAATCAAATTTTCATATTCACTCTTGGCAGTGTAGATGGTAAGATATTTTTAGACTATGAATGGACTTGATATGTTGTTTAATCATCTTTTCTTCACTACATGTTTACGTAATTTAATCAAAACAAAATATGTACTCATTGATTGCTTAATACTGAATGTTAAGCAATCAAATAATATTCATCGCGTATAATAAGATTTTCTTTGTTAATTCTAACGAAATTGGATAGTTTTTTACAATATAGTAATCATGATTACATAATTAATAGGAAGGTAACTCAGAGGACTAATCCACACAACTTTCATTTAGAACTCATTCTAATAACGCCCACAGAATTTGTTTTATCATGAAAAAATATTAGTGCAATTCTTTATATTCGTTTTAAAATATTGTGTTCGTCTTGAAGTTTTTAAAAATATACGTCTTGATCAAAAGAAATAAGTTAAAATATCTGAATGCAATACAGGCATAATAAAATATAGTAGGTTTGTCCTAAGGGCAAGTCATAAGTTAATCTTCAAGCAAAGAAAAAATACTATATGTCACAAAGTAACATTGTTGCACTTGTATAAATTTTCTAAAGCTTTGGGAACCCATATGAAACACGTAAAACCAAAAATGTTTTTGAGACCATGGTTTAATGCACTGAAGTTTCTTACTTTCTGCAACTAAAAATAACTCAATTAAAATTACAGCATAAATTTTAAACGAGGATAAAGTAAAGAGATATTTTCTAGACGAGAGCAGTGTATTGCAAGTGGTACAACATTACTTACACGTTTTCAACAAAAATTTTGGTTTGTTAGAACGAAATTAAAGCTTGCAAAACAATTAGGCAAAGCTTGCTCATTATTAATCCTATAGTTCTTGTTGAGTTTGGCTGCATTAAAAAATATGAAAATATGTATTCCTTGTAATTGCTTCCTAACTGTTTTTGACATGTCTAGTGGTGTACATGTAATTTTATTTTAAAAAGTATATTCGTCAGGTCTCCACTTTTACATGTAGTTTGAAATGCACGGAAAATATTTGTTTTCATGTAAACTCATGCATTTAGGGCTTGAAGGTATAGGCTTTCACCAGCGACAACTACATAATAGTTATGTAATCATACTGCAGGAGGAAAAGACTCAAAATACATCAACCGAATAAGGGCTCTCTCTACCTTGCTTTTATTTGGTTTGGCAGCAGTTTTCTTCCCGGAACCCTCTACACTTGTGATGGGTAGCATTCTTGATATATTACCTTCACATCTCAACAACTTTGTGCTACAAGTCATCAAATACCTTCAGTATGAAAAATGAACTCGAGAAGGATGGTTCAACTTCTCGAGAGCAAATCTGCGGCAAATATACACACAAAGACCACCACACCACTTTTTCATATTCCAAGTAGATAATGTCTCAATCACAACTCTAAACTGGGCGTCAAGTAAAATCAATTGTCAGCATGAAAATGAGCATTGGTGAAAGTGCAAATTCATCGGAGAGAAGCTCTTCCATGAGCTCCAATCTATACGAATCCACAATGTTAAGAGTCAGCTCGTTACTTGCTGCTGAAAGCAAAATGGGTAACGTGACACAATCTCTCAGTGACTGGCAAGTAACTCAACTAGCTGCGACAAAATCTGATAACGGAATTATTTGTCTCATGAATATGTGGTTTAGTTTGGATGAAAGTGACTCAAACAATGGTTAGTAGTCAATACGGTATTTTTCCTGACTACGACTTCATTAGTATAAAGAGATCTGTTTTTGCATTTTACAGAGCTTCATTGCAGTACTGTTTGGGACAACATTTATTGTTGGCCAGAAACATTGGCCGGGACAACTACTCGACGGTCTTGTATGGAAGCGCTTCAGAACATTCCAAAACTTAGTGGACGAAAAATTGTCGGTAAGTGATATTACTCTTTGTAATCGTTGTAAAAACTTATGTGGGATTCTTTTTCCAGGATATGCTTATCGCGAGTGTCTGAATAATGGAACGTGGTCGCGTGGAATCAAAACAAATTATTCTGAATGTGCAAAGGCTTTACTGGAACCATCCAACAACGTTGTAAGAAACAGTCTAAACTACTTCCGGAATCTATTTTAGTGCAATTTTTCGAATCTGCAGTGGTTTGAATATCTTTACGTAGGTATATTGACAAGTTTTAACTTATTCCAAATAAAAGAAAAAAAATCATATATATCCAAATCACGTATATCCACTATCCACACAAAAATAATTTTTAAAAAAATCTATTTGAGAACCAGCAAGTAGAGACGACCGAACATAAACAGTACATAGGTAGTTGTGCTAATGTTCGACTTTCTCTTACACATTTAAATTAATAGTGTAATACCAAAATTCACATAGCTTTCCTTAGCTTTCCGGAAGCTGTTTAGATTGTTCAATTTCCTTTCTCTATTCTTTGTTTTACGTTTTAAAGTTAATTGAATCAGTAATTCAATTTTTGTAGGACGAGCAAGATGAAGAACATTTGACTGTATTTGCTCAGTACATGGTGTTTTTTGGGTCCATTGCATCGCTTCTATGCTTAGGAGTTGCACTAGCTGTGCTTTGCAGTTTTCGGTAAGATTGATAAAAACTAATTTGCTATTGTTAAGTACATCCCATAAATCCAGCCATCTAATCAATTGTTGCAGCATTTGTTTTTTTGGCTTGAAGTTAGCCAACTAGATGATATTTTAACAAATTATTCTCTAAACAAGTTTTAGTGATCCGTTTGAGGATTTTGTCAGCTCTTAAGAAATGCATTGTGCTCAAGTTTCAGACTAAAAGTAATTTTGTCATTTTTATCATGTTTGTCAGTTGTATTGAAAGAAATTTACTTGAATCATGTTTCATGCATTGAATTGATAGAAAACAGAAATACAGTTTATTATCCGTATTTATTATCTACGTATGTACTCTTTTTTCACGTACAAAGTTATCAAAAATCTCAGCAATACATGGATAATCGTACCAGCGTAGCTTGAAAACTTTTTCACTTCACAAAAACTTAAAATGCTAAAGGAAGCCAAGTAAATGAATTTTGTCAAAAGAAACTTGGTCCATTCTAAATAGGCATTTCTATGTACAAAAGAAAGTTGAAGCCCATAAGCTCTGCTACGATAGTTTGAGAGTATTAATTATATGCATGAAAAAGCTTAAAATCAGACTCTTATGTGAGTTAAAGCGTAATCTCATATGTACGGACATCTGTTTAGGCCACTAAAAACAAAAAGAAGCGAAGTTGCCGTTAAGTTAGTTTTGTCTATTTCAAACCGTTTGAACTAGTTTGAAGCTCGAGCTTCTACTCATACTTTTTCAAGAATACAGGCTATTTTCTCAAAGTAAAATCATATTATTCACTGTCATTTACAAAGAAAGAAAGAACATAGAGAGGTGTTAATAATTATTAAATTTTTATCGGGTAAACATTTATTTTAGTTTTTATATGAGAATGATTACTAAAGCACTTACTTACGATAACTTCTTGTGAGGCTACGAAACTGTATCCACGTTAAACTTTATCGCATGTTACAAAGCCCATTACGGTTTGTAAAAACTATATTATTTTGAATGCATAATTTTTAATTAAAACATACAAACTGAATGCATGAGTATTGTAGGCTTGAAAGGAAAAATTTAAGTGCTTTTGTGTTCACTCAAATTCATGATGCTAAATTATCACTTATAATTTCTATATTATATGTTGGTGTTAACCTCTTGCAAAGTGTTGTTGGAAAAATAAAACACCAAACAAATTAATTTTTCATTTAGCGAAATGGAAGTTCTGAGTGTGTAAAAGCTTTTATGGGTGAAGTAAATGCTGATTTTGGTTTTCAAACATCCGGTCTACTTGTGAAATCAGATTTCACAAAATTTCATAACGAAAAGTTCATTAAAAAGGAGGCACTTTATATACGTCCCTACAGATGCATGTACTTTATAATTTTTGCTAGCATGATATGCTTCATTAGTTTGATTTTTCAAACTACATGTGTATTTTTAAGATATGGGAATTTCCAAAAGTAAACTAGTATTTTTCTCGGGTTTATATGTGACTAAAGTATCCCAAAATTTCATTGGTGGAGACGACACATGAAAAGAAAAAAGTCGGAATTATTATGTAAGGTTTCACTTGCAGAGTGTAAAAATATTGCAAATCTGTAGGCTTACACGATTCCTAATACTTAATAACAAGAAATAGAGAGGAGAAAATTAATGAATTAAGCCAGACTGTTTCTTTTTAGCATAAACACATTAAAATGGGAAAACCATGTTTCGCAGGCTGCAAATGCAATCAAATGAATTTGTATCTTGACCTTTCAGAAGTGTATGGAATGAGCGAATGAAGGTTCATGTACACCTTATGCTATCCCTCGTATTACGCTTTGTTGTCTTCGTGGTTGTCAGTGAACCACTCATTTTAAAACGAGACAGTAGCTACCGTGACAATGTAAGCAAACATACGCCAAATTTGTAGAAAATTAATAATTAATGATTCAAACACTTCTTTCGCATCGGCTGAATTAGTCATAAGGTGAATACAACTATTATGACTACTTTACAATTTTCTTCCAGAGCATCATATGCAAAACAGTGTTAATTGCCCATCTCTATGCAACTGTTGCGTCAACAAGTTGGATGCTTGTGCAGGGAATCTATCTGAATGGAAAACTGACCACAAATGTTTTTGGTTTTGGTCGACGGGAGTTCTATAAATTTTATATGATTGGATGGGGTAAAAGCACTATTTAGGAAATTTAATCTTAGCTTTAATCTTTTAATAAAGCATTACCTTTTATGAATCTTTTTTTCGTTCTTATTTTCAGGATTACCGTTTTTCTTGGTATTAATATACATTGCTGCGATGATAGCCACTAAGAATACTGGAAATTGTTGGCAAGGATACGCTGGAATGACTGAAATTTGGATTTTACTTGTGCCAATGGAAATTGAAGTGCTGGTATATTGACAGTATTTTATCTCTTGATATTTGCGTGTGTTAAATAACATATTACAATGACGTAAATAATTTTATTCTGATCCCATTGATTTACTAGCTTACTGGAGTGCTACTTTGTAACATTCTACGAACTGTTATACGAACGAGAAGGAATTCCAACGAGGATTCGGACTTTGCCCGAATTAAGTAAGCAAACAAAACTATCCTTGAATGCACTAAGTGATAGATAGAGAACACGAATAACTTCAGGGAATACGTATTTGCCTTTAAAAATCTATCTAAAGGAATAACTGTAACCTATATAAAAATGCGAGCATTACATTAGATATATTCTCAATAACTCTAAGGGATGAAGTTCGACATGAATCTTGAATACCAGCTTACCTAAGTATTTTTCTGGTTATTTCTTATTCTTTCTCTCCCTGTCTATGATTAAGGTCGATTGCGAAGTGTACAATGGTCTTATTTCCGATACTTGGCTTAAATAACTTACTCTTTCTTTACAACCCTGGTGGTGAGTATGAAACGCTGTATGTCTCCTTAAACATATCGTTTTGCTCTACGCAGGTAAAACATCACATTCGTATGCTCCTACTTTAAAAAAAATAGTAGAAGTTTCCACTCCCAATGACATTTTTCATAGCTGTTAATCTAAATACCTAAATGTGTCAACTCATTTTCATTATGTTAATGAAAATTGACCATGCACAAATTCTGCACATATGTTCATTCTTTTGACTCAGCTATTTTAGTTGCTTGCTTTTAACTTCAACCTTTCGTAGACTCAGGATTTTTAGAGCCAATTTGCTTAACCCAAGAGTTGGTGGTTTAAGAAGTTTGTAACCAATCACGTTACTATATATTTTTTTAAAAAAATTTACGAAAATTATAATAAATAAACCGCTGTAAATACGATATAGAGACGCCGCTTTTATTGCTGTGATAATGATAATGATCAATAATGATAATGAAATATGATTCAAGACGATATTGATTTTGTTCAACGACGATAAGTTGTGTTGAAGGTGAAAAAATGATTGTTTTTGCGATTTCCGCCAGAGGGAGCTATGTACGCAAAAACTGATTATGACAAAGTGATTTACTTGCCAAGACCGTTCGAATGATGTATCACATGCCATATGTTGCTATTTCAAAAAGTTGATGACCTCTGACCCCCGGGGGGAAAGGGTTGACCAATTTGACTGAAATTCAATAGGGTTCTGTTTTAGGCCCTATGGGGCCACTATACCAAATTTCAGCAAAATCGGCCAACGCGTCCGGGAGTTATCGTGTTTACAGACGGACAGACAGACAGACAAACATGTGTAAGTCAATACTTGCTGTCAGCGAAAGCGGCGTAATAAATATTATGTATGGTTATAAATACAATACAACTATGTTAAGCTTTACTATAAACGTATATCAATTTGAAACGCCATTGGTAGTGGAAATTTCTACGTAAATTTTTGCTTACACATAAACTTTTTCTCATGCTTTAATATTTTGATAGGGAGTTCTCGTCGCAATTGTCTACTGTTTTAATTGTACGGAGGTTCATGCAGCTATTCAAAGATCGTACAACCGATATTTTCTTCGGAGAAGCTCTTTCAATGTTTCTTTTGAAAATAGGAATAATTTGCCCATAGTAATAATGTATAGAATTGTAGACGAAAATCAGCAAAACGGTATCAACCGTTTAATTGGTATCCACAATGGTGAAGAGCTGGGGGTGGACTAATGATGCATTCTTTTGGAACAAGGGTAAATCTAATCTCACAAATTTGTAGTACTTAAAAAAAGTCAACTCGACTTTTTTTAAACTAAAATTAGTGTATAACTTAAATTACATTCTGGCATCAGAATCCTAAAGTTACTAAGGAATATTTATATGATATGGCATATGGGTCTTGTAATTATTGTAACAAATTTGTCCTGAATCGACAAACAAATGTCTTAATGAAATAGTCTATTTGAAATAGAAATAAAGCAATGTACAGTAAATGCAATTTTATTTTAAAATATATATTTGTTGAACTTTAACAGATAGTTATATTAATTTGTTTACCTGAATGTAATAATCCTGAAGTCGCTGTTTGCTATATTAGTAGTAAAATTTTAGTAGGATGCTATGCTTAAGAAAACTATGTTTTCCAATTTTTATTACAATTTCCAGAAATTATGATATAAAAAGCTAGCTATAAAAATGTAGATAAAGATTTAATATTATTTTTTTTATTAAAAGAAAGAAACTTGCTCTTTTAGGCTTTGCCCATAGAGCGAAAAATTACAAGTATTACAGAGTACGTAA
>JAQIXX010003254.1:0-20500 GCA_034700605.1 Willowsia nigromaculata
ATGGTTTTAGCTCTTCCATCGGGAGGTTTTTTCTTGGATCTTGGTTACCGGGAAGGAATGCAGATTTTCCACCAGCGCGTAGTGCTTACTCATTATCTTACCTCTGAAAATACATTAGACCATAACAGACTACAAAATACAGGAAAAGACGAAAGGAATTGATAACCCAAACGTAACAAGATGAGACAAAGTAATAGTGATGTCACATTTCACAGAAAAAAAATTACATCAGCATGAAAAAATGATTTTAACAATATTGGTGACAAGGAAAAAGACAAATATACCTATAATATGTATTGAAGTAAAACACGTTCGCTTTCCACTAGTTATGAAATTATGAATATGAGTTTATGGCTATTTAAAAAAAAAGGTTAAAGTGCAATATGTCAAAACATGGACATTTACTCACAGTACAAATTGAGATCATTCAATTAATCTATAAAGCTTACAATAATCAAACGTATGAGAAATTTGCAATAGTAATATAATTTAGTACAGCAAAACCAAGTAACCTTAAAATAAATGCTTATGGCTTTTACTAGGTATTTACATGCAACATGCGATCATTTGTTGAAAATTTCGGCATAAAACATAAATATCCAATGTGCAATCCAATCCAACAATGGTATATGGGCTTAAAAATTACCTGATTGATGATAATTCAACTTTTTTGTCCTTCCTTCTAATACTTGCGCAGACTATTAGTCAGTCGACTTGTGGCGATAATGATAACCAAGCTAGTCATGGACCATTTATCACTTTTTCTTTCAGGAAAAGCAATCCACTCACTTTTTAACGTAGCATTATTTTGAACTCAGAAATTGTACCAATATTATCGCAGAAACAGTGAATACAAAACAGTAGAGATGGAGGGGTGGTAATAGTATTATTTTTATAAAAACGAAAACAAAAGAACAAAAGCAAAACTACTAAAGTGCTTATAGTACTGTACTAGCATAATTTGTCGCACATCAGGTTGAACACGCATTCATTTTTCATAATTCAGCAGAACAGGTAGAAGATTTGGTTGATGAAATTATTATATGCACTTCCACAACACCATCATTATTCCACTTTCTTCTTGTCTCCTCAAGACTTTCTGCACATCACCACACCACACAACAGTAATCCCCTCAAAAATTATCTGTCTTTCTCCAGAATCGCACTCCTCCAAACCGTTTCGTTACAGTGGCAAAAGCGCAATAATATTGCTTTTGTAGAAAATGTAGCACGATATTAAATGCAAGTAAAGCTATAGGCTAAAAATCTCTCCCATCTTTAAAGTTTAGTCCGATCACTTCTATTTTGGGACTGGTCAGGATTTGTAAGTGAAGTAGGGTTCAATTCAATCCACATGATTAAACATGGCATATTTTTTCTTTGTAATAACTCCAAGTTGATTAAGTTGGTGAGACCCAAATGATGTATCTCTGCCTGTATCAGCGTTAAGTGAAAAATGGGCTGTGCATCAAACACAAAACCAAAACGATATAGTATTTACTCATGCACAGAGCAGTATCTGGAAAAAAATAAACAAATAATCAGTTACTTTTGTAATTATAATTAGTCTTACAAGTACATAGTAATAATTAATTTCATCTCAAGCTACATGAATATTATAGCAAGATACAAAACTATATAACTCATGGCTCTTGTGTGTATTTTGTTCGCACATTTTTACAAGTAGGTAATGTACATTCAGATGAGTCATAGTGTTGAAATGAACGATAAAGTTAAATTAATAAAAGTCTAAAGATAGAAAGGACGAAGAAAGGCATTACAACCTGAAAAAATTCATGATTTTTTGCACAAATACACACATCGTTTTCCACACAATTGAGCACAATTTGAGAATAAATTTTAAATTTGATCTATGATCAAATTATGAATAGAAAAAATATTTATAGAAGAAGCGAATGATTCAATAAAATTTTCTGTTGAGTGTATAAAATGCAAACCTTTTTTTTTAGAAAGACTTCATCAGGCTCAGAATGAACCTACGCACTCGTAAGTACATAACAGAGTTTTTTGGTATGCGATAAAATCTCTCCAGACAGGCCAGGCCAGGAAAACCAAGAGGTAAAAAAGGCCAAGAAAATAAAGTTAAAACTTTTAACAAATTATTACAAAGAAAGAGCCAGTGTACTAATGCCAGATGCCTGAAGAATGCAATGCCAGCAGGCTACTATACCAGCGCACCACCAATCACCACTAAAAAGAACTCTCCTCTGTAGACTTCAGCCACACACAATATATGAATGCATACGAAACAGTTACAAAATGGTATAATCTTTCTTCTCCTCTCACTCCTCTACACAAACACAGTACTGAGGAGGATGAAGAAGAAAGAAAAAAGAAGTATATTTAACATTTAAAGGCATGTACTATCAAAAATGTTATCACTATATACCTATCACGCTAATAGATACGCATATCATCATCAGTATTCAGTATACGCGGAGACCATCATGTTATTCTCCCAACTTTTTTTTGGGCACAATCAATGTACATCATCACGACAAAACAGGATAGCCTTCCAGTTCTATATATACACGTATCTACCAGTGTATAAGATCATTTCAAATATAACTATATAATACTCTGAATTATGTGATAAATACAGAGATACATAATACCTGCATATATATAGCATGTAAAAATATATATGTGCCTACACAATAATTCTTTCTTTACCACAAGAACATGTTGTTATGAATCCTTTGCAGACAGGTAGAAAAGTTACTATACATTTGCCTATCTTAGATGTGTCTCAAATTTGGATATTAGCAAATGTACGTGGAAGTGTGTGTGGAGTGGAGGCATATTATACAGTAAAGTATAATGCTTTGAAATTGGATTGTGGAGTGGACATAAAACGCAATGTATAGATTTATGACAAATATATTCATTCTTACAATAATAGCTAAAAAGCAAAATGCAACTTACATATTGGAATAACAATAGGTACGCGTAACATTTTGAAATGCATGGCATACACGTATGCCTAGTTCTATAACTCTTTTGTATTTGTTTGTTGTTGAGCAAGTAGTATCGCACATCCGAGGACAACATGTATGAAAGGAATCACAAATGGTAGGTGTCTACTTGTAGACTTGTGGATAAGTCATGAAAGGGAGAGATAGCACACACACCAGGTTTCCCCATAAGTAATGCAACACATACTCGCCCTGTCGTTTACCCTTTGTTTAAAGACTTGATCATTTGTTGATGTCGATCTTCTACATGTACATCATATAACACATTTCTACATATCACACTGGCAGAATCGTATTTTCTTATTCTAATTCTGCTGGTGATCGAAAATTTTATTGCCACTACGCATCGTGCATACACTTCTCTGACTTCCACTTTATCTCGAACAAAGCAAAACATAAAAACTGATTATTTTTCTGCATGAAAACTTTAGTCAATGCCATACCTGGTTACATTGCATTACAAAGTACTAGCATGAGGTGGTGGTGGTAGCAATAAGTACCTCTTTTATAGGTCCTGATACGTTTATTTATCTGATTTTGGCTGATTTCAGAGAAACACATGAGTATGACATGCACTAAAATACAGAGAGTGGTTAATCAAAGTATATTTTTATTTGTACATACAACATATACGTATGAACACACACTAAAATTTGATCATGCTCGTTATCCCCCTTGATTCCTGTTGAATTGGCTGACGATATTTTAACGTGGTGGAAGGGAGTAGATTAGAGAAAGTGTTGGGTAATGGATATCGTACTGCTTGTGTATACAATGTGAGCATTTGTGTGCAGACTGTTTTAAGATTATTAGATGAGCCTAAAATGTACATGAGCTGTGTACTTAACACTGAACCACATATTTAAGCGTAGATTTAGCCCTGTGTTCATTATAACACAAAAAGTAATATGCCTCGATTAGACTTGCTAGAGCATGCACAGGCTCATTGATGATGATATGATGTCTTTATGAAGAATGTAAGTTATGAAAAAGCAAAACAAAGCTTATAGTTACTGCGTTTGAGGAGACGAAACTACCAAACTCAACCAAACCAACGTTGCTTACATGTGACTTGGCTTTGGCTGCTTGCTGGTGACGCGATCTGTGATGCTGATTCAGACTCAGAGTGACGATGATGCAGCGTAATGTGAGATACTGGTCTCATGGTAGATAGAAACTAATAGTGATTCCTCATATTTCACGATACAAAAACTGTATGTATTTAAAATTAGCAATTGAAGTTTGATATACGAGTGTATCAATAAAGAAAGCATGAAGTATGCGTAAATAAGAAATGCAGAATGAGAAGAATTTGTTTAAATATGAATGTCGTGGTTAAATACATGAGTGAGTAATGGGGTTGATAATCAAAATGAATCAAACTTATTTTAACACTCTCATAGTTTACTTGTACAAATGCTTGTAAAAAATTTGCAGACAGAGCTAATCATGATAAGCTCAAGCACATCTTATAACTGCTATCAATCGAATGTCACAGTGCATCAGGGATACAGGCTGGTGTGATGAAACCATGTAAACCTTTCTTGACCTTTGATGAAATAAATCTTATCTTCTGAAAGTATGCTTTTTAGCTATCTTGTTTAAATCAATAACCACAACATTTACATTTAAATTCAATACAAAAGCGTTACCACTCAGTTCACCCAGATTATAAACTGGTAGCAAATCCATTTCTTCAACTGAAAGGAGCTGGTGTCATCCGTCCATCTAAAAGATGAGCCCACATACAGAAAAAAGGATTCTTCCAAACAAGCTACCCTTATGAAAATAATTGAATCCAATGCAAAAAAGACTGCTTAATGATTTTGCAGAAGAGAGTTGATTTAAAAGTGGTGTGCATATGGGTAAGATCGGCAAGCGACCATGAACTTTTAGCGGGCAACCGTCCTTTAATCGTTTTTATCATATAACTTTGACATCCCTAACCTAGCCATCACTTAAATACATTACCTCACCAGCAGCGCAGCGTCACACCGTAGAGTTGTATTGAATTTGTTTCTGGTCTATATGAATTTCATGCAAACCAGCTTACAACTATTGATTAGTTTCATCAGAACGATTTACCGTTGGCAAAACCATCATCGGCACCTATAAACTGTTTCAATTACAATTCAAAACCTTGGCTAATAAAATAAATGTATTTTCGTACATCGCATTACATAACCTTCCACCAGAGTCCAGAATCTGACTGTTGAGCATGGACCCGGTCTTTTACAGCCCACACTGGAGGAGCGTAGTTGCGTAGTTTTATATTTTTGCTTATTACTCGGATATTGAGTAAGAAAAGTTATCGGGGGCTTCTGGTAAAATTCATTCTTGTTGGAAGGATGCTTCAATGGAGCAAGGGGTTTCGCTAAGTTTGGTCTCAGAGTCCTCAGTCACGTTGCAAAAAATGAGGTTGACACAATATTATGTATTTTTGAGAAAATAATGCACAAAAATCTCATGATACCTCACAAAGGCTGCCAACAAAGACTACCAACCAACAATACTTTATTGATTTTAACGCATGTAACTAACAGACCATAAAGACTTCTTCTCAACTCATGGATAACAACCATCCCTGGTGGCGTGATTGTAAAGAGCTAGTTCAAATTCATCTTCCATCTCGTCATGCATGCATGCATAGAACAAAACACGTACGTTATGGAAAACTATTTTTTGGACAATAATGTAAGCCAGATTTACTGAATTGACGACAAAATCTTGAAGCGCAGTTTTGATAAGTCTCACCCCGCTACTAAGCAGCCTTATCATTTTCACCTGCGTAAGATGTCGATAATAGTCTTTTTCAAACAATTCAAATACATATGTGGTGTTACACTGACACTGACAGGTACATTGAGTATCAAATGAATATGACATGTCTGCACATGCAGTAAGAAGACTGCAATATACAGTAGAGAAGTTGTCGCCCTGTCATTTTGAAGTACCCTCCCCGACTAGCTTAAAATCCTTAAAAAACGTTTTTCTCTGCCTTTTTCTCTGTTAGAAGCAATTCGGTGATTTTTGAGACCTTCTACATTCTAGGTAACATGTATGTGTATTTAAAACGGATGCTTGTCGCTCCAATGTCCTTCCTTATTGTATCTTTCACGCATAATTATTCTGAATTCTGGGCTGCATAATGTGTGCGTAGTTAAAGCTTGAAACGATAAATACGTATATTATACGGAATATAGATAATGTACTCAGAAATTGTCAGAGATTTTGACTAGGTTCTGTAATGCCAAAGATATCCTGTCCTTTCTATAGTATGCAATGCACAAAAATCTGCTTAGCTTGGAAAGAAGTAGTAAAATTAATATCTACCTTTACTTGGTGGGGGTATGTACATACTTAGCCCATGTTACTTTTATAAGCATAAGAATAGCGAATAGAAGTTATATGATAAATTGTGCATATACCGAGGCAAATGAGTAAGAAGGTATGTATGTGTGTGTAAGCCTCTTTGCTTCTTTTCTTTTTACCACACACCAAATACATAAGAACCACCAACCTCAATTCCATCATCATCATCACAAAACTCACCCATTCCATTCCCAAATCGTCATCTTGTCCCAACAGGATTTATTTACACGGGAGAACTTTTGGGCTGTTTTCGATAAACTCAGCTCATTTCTCACCAAAAATAAAAATTTTACACTTAATTTATCATCTTTTAAAAATATTTTACTCATCTTTATATTGAAACATCATTGAAATTAACTACTGAAGTTATCATTTAAAAGTACACCTCTGGAAAATCAATACTCCAAACAACATCATTTCCAACTTCCAACAGATCATTTGCAAAAAGGCTGGCTGATGGAACAGGAAATTGCATAATCGTCCAATCTTTATACTAGTTTTAAACGAAGGAACACCCACCACGTTGAAGTCAATTCAAGAGGAGTGAAGCAGATAAGAAGATTATCGTCATCATAATTAATTCAATTTTTTCCCGAATGTGTTATAGCTCTCGTCATTAAACCGTCGAAATCTACATTCAATGAGGCCGTTTCGCCGAGCGAATGATTCTTGATTCTTGTGGATTCCACCAAGGAACACGCATCAAACCAAAATAGCGCATTTAAATTCATTTAAGTGTTTGTTTTGGTTGATGTTGCTAAACCCAGCTGACCATTGTATACACTCATCATGGAGTAAGGATAGGGTCAATATTAGTAAATCTCTGATTGTTAGTTTTAGCTTAGCTGTGTAGTTAAATATTTAAGTTGATTGTGTTGTTGTAGTAGGCTAGTTTTTAAGCAATTGATAAGTGATCGACAGGTTTTAGAGTGTTAAAATAAGACATTCATTAATATCTTCAATTGTCAGTCGTCAGTTCGACAGCAGAACTATTTTAGTGAATACAAACTCTATCGATTTTGATATCATTTCCGCTGTCTTCGGTCTCTGTGGTCAAGTTTACCGTTTTTATCATCCACCAGAAGCGCAATCCAGGTCCTCAACTCTTGCGTAGGCCCTTGCGGATTCCTGAGAAGCAGTCAAGTCACAAGTTAAGTTTCCAACGTCACATCATCCATCACCATTCTTTGAAGTTGTGCTCTGTGTGGTTATCATTAACGGATTCATCTCATCTATTTTTCTTTAATTTCGATGTTCAACAACATTGATCAGTTTCAACTTTAGGTGTTTAGGCAGGGATTCGCTCAAAAGTCGAAAACATCAATGTTGTTTAAATCTGTAGGCTGTTAGTATATTTTCCAATTTGTCAATTTATTTCATTTAGGATAGAAGTGCTAAGATTGTAAGAATAGTTGTTGTAACTCTAAGTTGATAAAATACTTAAGAGATTATTGTATAGGGAGCTTGTTCTAAGGTCACAGCTTGTAGGTTTAAAAAAGTCGTAAAGAGTGTATTATTAACTTAAGTGTAAGATAGGTGTAGGGAAATTGATGTTAATTAGATAATCATTAGATGGTTTGAACTCATGTTTAAAAGATAAGGATATTATTATTGTAAAATCATTTCATCAGTCAGTATTCATTAAATCAATATTGAACATCATATTTATTGTTTAGTTTTGTAAAAACAAATTTGTCTCTTGTCGTAACGGTATAATAATAATAATGAGTGACCAACAGTCGCTCGACAAAGCTGCTGAGGCAGCTCAGAAGCTTGCAGCTTCGACTAATACCAAATCAAGTCAGCCTGCTGCTGCTTCCCAATGGCAATTCCCCTATGGTTTTAACCCGTAAGAAACAATTCTTAAATTATCATATCATTTATTTTTTAAACTAGAATGTTGACAAGTCATGTTAAAGTTGTGTGTCTGTGTCCTTTCCAAACAGCTATGTTGCACCTCCAAACTATGGTTATGGCTCGTATGGCTATGGGGGATACGTAAGTCATTTAAACTGATTTTAATAGATTTTGAAACTGCTAATCTCTACATTCATCTGTTAATAAATTAAACTTTTTTTCCTTATGGTTCCAGGGTATTCAAGGGATGAACTTTGCTTGCCCCACTCCTCAGCCACCTGCTATTCCTCAGATGCAGCAAAGTGCACCTAAAGATAACCAGTCGTCTGTTAACACTGCTTTACCACCGGGGTTCAATCCTGCACAGCTCAGTCAGATCCCACCTCCTTTTATTCCTGGAAATAGTAATAATACCTCTTCTAATTCCTCATCCTTTTCCAACTATCCCAACTATGGGAATTATTCTCAATCAAATCAGTCTTGGGGTACAAACCAGCAGCAGAATGCTCGGAATCAGCAGCAGCAGCAGCAAACTGGCCCTAAGCCCATTAGATTCAGCCTACAAGCCAAACGTGGCGGGGCTCATGGGTTTGGAACTAAAGCACAGCAGCAACCATCCATCTCAAACACTGCCAACTCTGTTAACATGCCAAATAGTTTTTCGAATAGTGTTAATGCAAATAACGTGGGTATCGGGGGTCAGCAAAACGGCGGATTGGGATACCAAAATGCGGGGTCTTCCTATGCCAAGGTTGCTGCATCCTCACTGTCCAATAGCATACAACAAAACAACACCGGCACAGACTATGCCAGTCAAAATAATTTAAGTAATACGTTTGCATCGCATAACTCTTCTTCAGCATCCAACAATACGTTCCAGAATCAACGCTATGGAAGGGACTCGGGAAGTGGTGGTGGCAATGCTCAAAGTCAGCCCAGTGCTAAGGACATCAGTCAAGCTATGGATCCGTCTGATTGGCCAGAAAGTCTCCAGTAAGCGAATTTGATTAAAGTTAGAAACATTAAGGTACGTCTATAAATGTGAATTTCATACTAAAGAAACATTTCTCAACATTTTAGGCAGTACGTGTATCGTTGTTACGAGCTGTGTTCCTCCAGTGTAGACAAGGACCGTGTGGATATCATTTTACGTGGTAAAGTAACTAGAGCCGCACAGGATGGTGTTCTTCAAACAAAGGACTGGTTGAAAGAACCTCTTCCTGAGTAAGTATTTCACAACTTGAAGAATTCGAAAATACGGTGTAGTAGGCAGGGTACAAGATAATTTATGTATATTTCAATTTTGCTGCAGGATATCTGCTGGGGGCCAAGTTAAAATGTTGCCATTTGCTGTCAGTGCACCAATTAAAGGTAAAATAACGGGTAAGCCAATAAAAACTGATGACTACGCCGCTGGTCGGGGAAGTAGCAGCAATCTTAGAGGGGGTCGTGGCGGAAGCCTGGGTGGAAAGCAGCAACAACAGCAGCAACAGCAGCAAAATGCTAGAAATAATAAGTGGGGTACAGGGAAGGGAAGGGGTGGGCGAAACGTTTTTAGGTCTCCAACGAAGACAACGTCACCAACACGTTCTCGGTCCCGGTCAAGGTCTGTGGAATCAAGTGGGTCAACTTCATCCTCATCATCCGAGTACACACATTCGAAAAAGATCAAAAGAAGGCGAAGGTAAATCAGCAATTCAAACATCAAGTATATAAGAACAGTAAAGAAACGAAACAGTAGTTTATATATGCTGTGCATTTCAATTTCAGATCAAGCTCAGAGTCCAGTTCATCCCGGAAGTTTTCTCCTAAGCAATCGAAAAACAGTAAAAAGAAGAATCGTCGTGCTAAAATGAAAGGAAAAGTCAATGCAATGTAAGTGTACAGTGTTCTGAATGAAGTTTTTGCACTATAAACGATTGATTATTATTATTAGTATTGATCTTAATTATGCATGTTTGTAATATTTTAGAGAAAAGAAGGGTAAAGAAATTGAACGAGTGGAACGCGTCAATATGTATAGTGAATACGGACTGATGCAACTCGACGAAGATTGTAAGACTACAGCTAAAATTGCAGCCAGAGCAGCTAGATTTGCAAAAGAAAGTATGTCACTACATGCATATTCATAGTTTGAAGCATTAATCTACGACTCAATTAAGAATTTGAGTTTATAAACTTTCGGCATTTTTAATTTCCAGATAAACCTCAGTCTCAGAATAGTGCTATAGGAAAGGGGAAGAATCGTCCAACAATGAGAAGTCGTCTCGGTGGCTTTGCTGGTCGTCCTGCCACATCTTCCAACGGAGCATTGTGGACATTAGATACAACAGGTAGCACTTTGAGTTATGAAGATAATGATTGGTCAGGAACCGTAGTGATCGGAACTAGCAGTGACTTGGAGAAACGATACTTGAGGCTAACCACTGTAAGTATGAACTATTTAAAACATGGTCTCTTTCGACTCAGTAACTATCTTGGAACTATAAGTTTGTAGTAACAGCATAACATTTATGTTGGTTTGACAATTCACAGGCTCCAGATCCATCAACAATTAGACCTGAAAATGTCCTAAAAGAAAGCATAGAGCATGTAAAAAGAAAATGGAAGGAAAATCAAGATTATTTCTACGCATGTGATCAGCTAAAATCCATTCGGCAAGATCTTACTGTGCAAAGAATTCGTAACCTATTTACAGTTTATGTTTACGAAACACACGCTAGAATTGCCCTGGAAAAGGGTGATCACGAAGAATATAATCAGTGTCAGTCACAATTAGTTCAACTGTACGACACGTTTCCTTCCGCTCCTAACAAAGTAGAATTTACGGCGTATCGAATTTTGTACTGTATTTTCACGGCGAATACGCTAGGTAAGTAAAGCTTTTCTAACACAAAATAGTTAAAGTCAATATAACGTTTTAGAATATAAATGATTTCTAATCTTTTCTTTGTTATTTCAGATTTAGGAGACGTTATGTCAAAGCTGACAGATGATGTTAAGAAAGACACATGCGTAGCTCATGCGTTAGAGCTGAAAACTGCCTGGGCATTAAAAAATTACGCCAAATTTTTCAAATTACATGCAAATGCCCCGAAAATGGCAGGATATCTTATTGATTGGTTTGCGAACCGTGAGCGCAAACATGCCCTCAAAACCATCCTAAAAGCGTAAGACATAATTTTAGTGGTTGTTTGTAGTATTTTTAATTATATGGAATGACTATCGTATATTACTGGTGCTAAACACTGTTCATGACCCAGTAAATAATATTCATAATGTGTTTCTCATCAATCAAAGTACTAATGCATTTTATGTTTTCAGGTTGTTCTCATATTTTTGTCTTGACATATATGAATGCTTAATACAAATGTGATTTATTGTGTGTATTTTTCTTCATGATATACCCTAAATTCCTTTAATTGAAATATATACAGTTACCGACCGAGCGTACCAACATCCTACGTTAAGGATCAACTAGGCTTACCCTTAGATACTGAATGGACGGATTTTCTTACTTCCACTAACCTGGAAAATACGATTATTTATATGGACTCCCCACTTAACTCCAAAATCAATTCTAAGGATTCGTTTCCACTCGTTATGTCCGCGCTTTCATAATTATCTTAAGATTTCCGCATACTACATGTACTCAACCAAAAAAATCATTCATATGGTGTCGTGTCATCATCATCCCAGTATTTCCCATGGACTCTTTCAATAAATATGATGATCAGATGAATGGTTTATGATGTCGGTAGCTGTTTTTACGCTCGCGTAGTTTGCTCTAGAGTGGTGGTGTGGTGTTGCTGCAATCCGAATTGTTCTACAACAACACATACTAAGGTTTGACTTGACCTATTCCACGATACCCTGCGATGTAGGGACATGATACTCAAGCCTCCTTCTACATTATTATTATTATTATTAATGAAGACATTTGACGAATATGATATTACAATTCTTAATGATACAGTATGTTAAAATATTCGAAATGACTGTTGTGTCATTGATTTGCAACATCATGAATAAATAAAGATGATTAAGCAATTCAAAGAGTTTTTTGTTTCTTATTTATTCCTAACTTCATGTGTACAGTTTTACTCATCAAATGCAATAGCAGTAGTTCATAAACCATACAAATGCATCTAAACTACAACTTGAACAAGTTAACAAATAATAAACACCCCAAAGGCAATTTTTACAGCTCTGTATTGTGAATAATACAATATAGTATATAAAGTAGTATAAAACAAGTCACGTTAGTGCTATAAAGTTTATATAAAAACCCTGAACCATCTTAATATTCGACAACTATAGTAGTTACTAAATCATGTAATAATGTATTATTAAAAAGTAGCACATGGTCACTCATTGGTATCAAGATTTAGCCATTTCATAGAACCTCTAGTGAGTGTTGCATTGTTAAGTAGTATACAATTTATGAATTTAGACTTTTTATGTTATAAAAGAGAGAGAGAACTTAAACTGAGAACAATTTGGACGTACTTTGACCATTAAGTACAAACACTACGCACGACGCTAACAAGTACTATTACAAACGTTCCAAGTACAATAATATAATATGATGTTTTTTCTTTACTGAAAAATACGCTAATTTTAACCCTCCGTTGTAATTACTACTGTAACACGTATTGTTACTTCTGCTGTGAAAGGACTCTCGGCAGCATAAGCACTAGCACATGCAAAGTCTCAGGATGATGTTGCTGGAGGAGGAGCCTCTGATGATTCTTCATTTCCATCGACGGAAGGAGCTCTTACAACTGTAGTTGCAGAGGTTGTTGACGACGATGCACCTGATGCTGAACTTGTGGCTGATGATGTTTCGATTGTTGGATCTGTTAAACAATAGTAAAAGCTTGAACCTAATAAATCGATCTTATTTAAAGCGCGATAAGTACAGACAAAGAAAAGTGGGACTTACTCTGAAGTGAATTAACTACCGTGGTCGTTGTAACTGTTGTTACACTTCGGATTTGATTGGTCACACTCACTGGTGATAACAACGATCCACCATCTATTAGACGCTCTTCAACATTTCTGTGCGTTTAAAACAATGGTTAATTTCCACAAAAATAAAATGCATGCATTATCAGTATTTTATGATTAATTGACAAAATGAAGAAGAAAACCGTCTCTCTACATCTAACTAGCTACAGGAATACGACCGTGGTTGTCAGAGGTCCAATATTGCTTACGTGATACTGCTGCTGACACTGGATGGAGCAGTTGCGCTTGTGCCATTTCCGTTAACAGTCGTCGTGTGATCCCGTACTGAATCTATCGTTATATCGGCGGCTTCAGAACTTAAATCATCCATGCTAATGTCACGATGATTGGAATCAATATTACCGTCATTATTTACAGCATCCACATGATTTGCATTGATGGTTGACTCATTTTCCGTCGTCTCCTGCTGAGGTCCAGGTCCAACTATACTACATCGTGGTTTGGAAAGTAAGGCTGCCTTTGTAGATACACTGATACGTTGCAACTGACTGGAACTGATTTGATAGAAAGCTTCGCCAGTATCATTGAAAGTAAAGCTAGATATGCCGGTTATGTCTTCTCGTTTAAGGCACTGACTAAACACAATTTGTTTTCGGAGATCTGGGACCGTAATTATAAATACGTCTCCTTGATTGGTTAAACACGACAGGCATTTCTCCTGATAAGATTCATCGGCGGTGGACACAAAGTTTTGGACACAAACCTTCCTTGTTCTTGAGCCCTCCTGTGCCGTTAACTTCAATTTCCCAAATGGTCTTAAAGCTGGTAGCGTAAAGATCTGAGGAACAAGATTCATGAATTTTTAGTACAAAAATTATAATTCCAACGTGTACATCTTAAGAATAACTTTAAGTAATTTACCTTGAGTTGTTCCTCGCTAGATATTATAACTTTGTGGGGGCCAAGATGGTCATGTTGTGGAGAGAATCCATCCACAACTCCGGTGTTACAATCTAGTATGATTACGGATAATACTGGAGCCCTGTGCTTTAGCTGAATTTCTTTAGCTATCTGACACGAGATATCTTCTTTGTTTCTCCTTTCCCCACCTGGGACTCCAACAGTGAAAACGTACACGGTTCCAGCATTTGTCCCCGCCCAAAGTGTTGGAGTTGTTGTTTGCACTAAAATCCAAACAAAAACAAAATGATATTGTTTAAACATAAATTGCGAACCTTATTAAGATAATTGGACAAACATTAGAATGCTTACAACTTATGATGTAAGTTTTTCCAAACGTTACAGATCGCACCATGGATGACATCGCGTCATCCGCCCCTCGTGCTTCAATGGCTCGTTCAACGGGTTTTGACGGTGGATCGCCACCTGGACTCTGGACAGTAGAAAGGGATGGACTCTTTATTGGACTGCTTCCACTCGGACCTCTTTGTGATCTACCCTTTCTCAACCTTCTAAATGATTCTCGGAGGGATTTTTTAATTGATTTTCGTCTTGAAATTGGAGTATCTCCAGCAGCCATTACATCTGAATAAGTAAATTATTACCCCAAATATTATACACAAATCTTTGACGATCTTACCACAACAAAAATTTGAAAATCGTTATGATTCACTAACCATTTGGATTCAGCGTGGATTTTACCATTACAACCTTCTTTCTGAAAAAGTCGAAAAGTAACACTCCATGTGCTGTTCCAACAGCGGTAACACCAGAAGGTGCCTCAAGAGCCAAGGCAGTTACAGCGGCGGGAGGTTTTACTTGAAGTAAAGCACTGACAGTAAACGAATCTTCACCATCTCTATTACCGATATTTGGGTTGTTCTTTGGCTTGTACTCGAGGGGGTCATGTCCCTTCCAAACAAATCCATCATTGGCTGCCACCATGTTGCACATTACAACCTTTGAAAACAGAAATAATGATGCAAATTATCTAGTCACTACCACATACGCTCGTGCATTAAACTATTGTTGTGATGTAAAAATCCATACATCCAACTTGGAAGGTTCCTCCGGAAGTATTCCTCGCTTCAAGCAACTAACAATTACGAGTTGTCCGGCGGTGCCACCAATAACTAGAATCCCCGATTTTGGACAGAAATTGACCTTTTTCACGGCTAGTCTAGGATCATCAGAATAAGGATCAAAAGTCCCGACTTTCCTAAACGGAGGCCACTCATCTTCATCGTCATCTTTCGAATTGCTATTGTCCAAGCCAGCTTCTGGGACCTCATCACTCGAGTTAAATAGGGAGGAGGAGGCAAATTTAGTTAGAAGTCTTAGGCAGTTCCCGGTTGCATCCCAAAACCTAATAGATCCATCTTCATGTCCCGTGATTAGTAGAGACTTTCCAGAAGACTCCTTCGATTTATCTCCTGTCTTCTTTGGAATGATCTTTTCAGTACTATTTAGCTTGCCACCCTTAATTGGCCATGGATTCTTGGAAAATTCTCCAGTCACTCCGATTCTCTTTAGAGCCGAGAATACTTGGTCCGATACATTGTCTACGTGATGAAAGCATGTCACTGCGGATGGATGGATCGCGTTCAGATAAGGGTGTGGATAGAACAAAGGCAAATTTTCACTCTGCAAGTCGACAGCGATTAGTTCCTCTTCTGCCAAAATAATAAGAGCAACTGGTGTTCCTTCTTCAATTGCCCCATTCTCATTCAAGTTTGGAACCAAAGCAAAGTCGACTACTTTAGAAGTCAAATCAAATGTCACGTGAGGTGAATCCGCAGAACCTTTTTAAACAAGCAATAATAGAAGTAAATTAATATAACATAACTACATGTACTTTCCCAGTCGAAGCTGCAAAACATATTTATTAAGTACCCTCTGCTTTAACAGATACTGTAAAGTGATCGCCGTAATCGCGTCGTGGCATTCCTCCACTAAAGGCACACATTATTTCATTTTCGTCATCCTTCCAAAATCTAATTTTTCCTATTCGTTTACAAGGAAATGGACCATAGGGTGTAGTAGCTTCCTTTTCAGGTTTCTGACCAGACTCAATGTTCCACACAACGTAGGATCCGTCATTATGTGCTGTTGCAAACATTTTCCCAGAATCCTCATCTTCTTCAGATGGAAACCAGCACATGTCTTCCAGTTGTTGACTTGCCACAAAATTCTGATAATAAAATCAACAGAAATTGAAAGTTTAAAGGGAAAACCTAACACAGTATAAAACCTCAATTCTATATTAAGTTTCTATACCCGAATATTTTTCTGCTGCTTAATATCCCATAATATAATAAGTCCTCTCTCATAACCAATCAATAACTGAGATTCTGACACCAATTCTAAAATGCATTCAACTGCCCCAGGATTAATTTTGTAGTTTTCAGGTCCACTGTTACAAAAGAAAATTGAGTTAATTTCAGACAAACAAAACAAATAATACCTATATGAATTTTGTCCCTAAAATAATATTCCTTACTTTTGTAATACAACGTCTATATATATTATTTTATCCGTGATTTCAAACTTTGGAATATCCAGCATATAAATGTTGCCCCCCTCTGTACCGATGTATGCAAGTTTGCAGTCATCTCGCACAACTATGGATGATATTCTTTTGAGTCTGTAACAAAGATTTTACAATTAATTAATGAATGGAACTTGTCAACAAGCAATAAAATTACAAGTTTTTATCCACTTACTTTCCCTCCAACGGATAAGATTTTACAAGTTGCAAATTAGAGTTTTGAAATTTCCACAAGTGCAAAGAGTTATCATCACACAACGTTATTATCCGACTCTGAAATTATAACAAAAATTGTGTGAGCGGTTAGCTTAATTACTATTGCGGTTTTATGAACTATATAAATTACAACTGGAAGAACCATTATTGTGAAGCATACCGATTTTGGCACGAAACAAATTTTTGTGACTGAGGTTTCTTCCTCCTGCGGATGTTGCCCTGTGTATTCAACTCCTGGTTGACCAACACTAAATATAATAATGAATAAAAGTGAGTCAAATCTCTCATACTATCAAGTCAATCTAATAAAAAGGTTAGACAGATATATTTTTATTGCGCTTACACAGTAAGTGATCCACTTCGGTTCGCCACAGCAAGTATCTGCAATTGTGGATCATAGGCTAGTGCCGTTGGCTTTGATGGAAAGCCATGGGTCACAGTCTGGAAATAATAAATTCACATTAGAGTCAAAACGTCGAAACATGGTGACGCTGACACTACATTTCCTCTTCCACGTAAGACATAACAGACTGACAGGACAGAAAAAAAATATTAACGTCCTTACCTTTGAGAAGGCAAAAAGTTCTTTCTGAACTTTGACCCTCTCCGCAGATATATGAGTGCCTTTGCCTCTGATGAACTTCAGCATGGTGGCCTGATCTTCTAGTGCCCCAGTTGGCGCAGATAACGCTAACTCAGTGTAATCTGGTATGTTGACAGAGTTTTATGTTCACGGAATACTCGAATACGACACCATTGACACCAACGTCAGCCACCCGAAATAAATAAAGCTAGTCCTGCAATGTTCTATTTCATCACCATAAAAATCATCAACTAATTGCCAACATATTGATCAACATTATCCACCATTTGCCCATCATCTTTTATAACAGGTGCACATTTTTTGCAGATTGCAAAATAAACCTCCAAATATATTAAATATAGCACTTTATCACTCCTATGCAGTAGTCAATTGTCTCATTTCTCATTCCTTTCTTAGGACTGTCAACTAACTCTTCTGGACATTGCAAGATGAAGTCATTAAGGGGCATTGAGTGTTCAAAAGTTTTATCGATCAAACAGTGCAGGACACACAGCTCCTTATTTTGACTTTGTAAAATATTGACAAACCATTTTATCTGAGCTTGTGCAAGTCCAAACCGACAAATATAAGACACAAAACAGGTTAGGTTTCAATAACTGTTTCAAAATAATTTCCCTCAATCACTGAAAACTACTAACAGTTGATGGTGTTCCAACGAAAAGAAAAACGGCAAACGGTGCACACTCCCAGTAATCCACTCGATTTCTTTGCTCCTCCAACTTTGTAACTGACTGATTGTCCTGTTTGCTTTGTAATTTCTAAAATGCATGTAGGAATGGCATAAGAACAGAAATCAAACTTGATTAGTCACCATCAATTAATAAAATTGCTGCAAATATTTTGCGAATAAAATCAGTTCCTAGTAGTATTCTTACCTTGTCAACTTTTTGCAGGATCTGTAAATCCGGATTCTTCGAACAAATCAAACCCAACAGTCCAAACCATTCATATTTTTAGCTAATTATATGACTTAAATTAGGGGAAAGGTGGATGGTATACATTTCAAAAAAACAACATAATCAACTCAACTGCATTTCACAATATTATTATTGTCACATCTTAAACCGAACAGCTAAGAACCATCTATAAAACTACAGTCTACTTAATGCATTAATTTTTATATGTAAAAAAAACTTTCTGGTTCTCCGCAAGACCTTCCAATGTTCCTGTGCGTGTGGTTGGTTCACCCGTTCATATAATAACAGCAGCTGAACCTTGTTTGGTCACACAGTCACACAGGTAACATTTTTGCATTCTTAGTTTTTTCACCTTCCCACACCACACATTATTCACGACTACTCTCTCATTTCCCATTCAAAATACATAGATTTCAGTTACTTCTCTGAGCATTGTCCATTCTACATGTTACAAATTACCAAGTCACAAAATAACACCACCATCATCATCATCACGGTTAAAACTTTTTCGTCTTGTCTTGTCATCTTTTTTCGCTTTACATCGTTGGACCCTATGAGTCGTCCGTCTCTGGTCTGCTGGTCATTCACATAAAAATCCATCTAGGTAACATAATAATATGGATGTGAGTTTGAGAATAACGACTGTGTTGACTGATGCCAGAAAAAACAGTAAGGTAATGTTTTTTTACAGGAAAACACGTAGTGGTTTGTTTATTGACGGGTGCATATTATAGTTTGCATGGATAAGATGATCCTTTTTCCTTCTATCTTCTCGTGCTATGCATGTGAAAGGGGGAATGTTGATGTTATGTGTGTAGGTAGAAGTTTCTGCTCAGGGAAATCAAGCTCTCTTGTTTGTAACCGAAATTGAATGCGATTTAATAATAGGAAAGATTGGGAATATTATGGTAATATCTTTGGCAAACCAAACCACACAATGCAATGCAATAGAGAAGCACCTTACTTTTCTGTTGTCCCCCATTATTCATAACAAAATACTGCATTCTCTATGCGTTCATTCTAAAGTCTAAACTTAATCATCTTGTGCATTGCATTCTATGCATTTGCCGTATTTAAAAAACACCCTTTTACGTGAGGATAATGATACCAAAAATATGTATGTATGCCCATAAAAGCTCATCGAATTCTTCTAATAGTATTCCCACGATACTCTCGAAACCTGAAAGAAACCCTTTCTAGTTCATGCATAATTGCATTGTGTTTGTTTGTTCATTGAACATTTCTTCCGTGATGGTGGGCAGTGCAGAGTGCAGTAGTAGTAGTGGTATCAGGATCAGGATTGGAATGTCAGCTTGCCCCAAAACAAGTTCTTGGCCGACTGAGCAATCGCACTACTCCCAACGTCAAAAAATATGCCGTTGGTTGATTGTATGAAGCATTTGCGAACAAAATTAAGCTTCCAACAGTTGACATGTAGGAGATCATGTGAGACATGAAATTGCAATCCATTTACATGGTCAAAGCGTCTTTTAATGACACATCCACGCATAATTGTTTCTTAAGCTGAGGTATATGTATGTCTACTGACAAGCGATTCACTTTGACAAGTCAGGATAGTTCACATGTACCTTTTAACTGTGAATAACAATGCATCTCTTATCATGAACTGAAGGATGAGGTTATCAATCATATATATTCGTCATCAATAAGTTAAAAGTGGTAAAGCGGAACCGGACGTCGGAATAGGCTTATCAGAATATGTTTGCCATAATACACAAATGCCACAAGATGCGGATGTAAGTTATTGCGACTTGTGGGTATTGATAACATAATTAGTATCCTTTTAGGCAACCCAACCCCCGCAGAATACCTAACTAATACCAGACTACTAATTGCAGGCAATAATACAGCGAGGTTGTTGGAAAGCTTCAAGCTTGAAATCGGTCATGGCAAAGAGAGGTTATTATTTGAGGCACTGTTACACAGCTATCTATCATAGATCTATGGTGTGTATATATAACTGAATTACGGAAGGTACATCGCCATCTTCTCATCGCCATCATTTCATCGCCATCATTTCATCGCCGTCATTTCATCG
>JAQIXX010003255.1:0-20491 GCA_034700605.1 Willowsia nigromaculata
CGCTTGAGAGGTGCAACGTAAAATTTAATATTTAGAGGTTTTCGACTATGCTCTATTCAATGGAAAAGGAATTTTTACAATCGGTCATTGGCTTATCCGGGTCATCCCATTGTTAGTAAAAGAAGCGCAATATTCATAATAGTACAGCGCGCAGGGTTTGACTGTAATGTTGAAAAATTCGTATTATAATATTGAAAGTTAAGTAATTGTGCATCCCGTCATTGTAATTTGGACAAGATCAGAGAACATATAATCAATGATTTCCATGAATCCTGGCTACAAAAGGGCGCATACTTGACAGATTTTCAAAGAAAACTCGAAGATTACCAAAGTTAGGCCGAAAATGCGGATCCTGTGCCCAGCAAACATACATTTGTGCGTATCTAATGAAAACCTCAGAGTCGTCAAATCTGTTAAAATATTAGGTTAGCATGTATGAAAATGAAAAGGAACTCACATTTCTGTGGTGCTGTATTCAGGCTTTTCCAATCGAGTTCCAGATCTTAAACTTGGAAGAAAAGTGTGATCATACTTCTGCAGAAATGAATATGGAATGTCTCCCAATGTAAATATTTCAAATAGAGTGACTCCATAAGCCCACACATCAGACATTGAAGTAAAACTATTGGTCTCAAGGCTTTCTATAGGCATCCAGCGCCAAGGGATACGGCTCTACTTTTTTATAATTCAGAATAGCATTACATAACAAAAAGAATCGTTTACTCTTGATACGATTTAGTAAAATAGTTTTGAAGGCTGTCTTACCTGTGGCTTTCGAATACCTCTTATCTCCTGATGCATTATTTTACTTAATCCAAAGTCAGATATTTTTGCGACTTTTGCGCTTGTAAGGAGAACATTTCTGGCTGATAAATCAGCATGGACTACCTGTGACAAAAGACAACATGTATTCAAGATTAAATGGTGCAAATATTTTATTTCAGGAATTTCTACCATTCAAAAATCAGAGAGTTTACATACTCAAATATTTAACTACCGATTTGGTATACGCTAAGTATTCCATTCCTGCAGCAATTTGTGCAGAAAATTTGATAAGGTCAATAGTGCTTATTTCTTCCGCATTCTCTGAGTCAATAGAAATTGCATCAAGCTCGTCTAGGGTACAATTAGTAAGGTCCAAAAAATTGCTTTTCCGTTTTCTCAAAAATAAGTCAAGACTTCCAAGGTGGCAGATTTCCATTGCGACAATAATTTGCTCTAGTATTATAAAATATCTTTGAATAGAAATATGATCTTACTAATTGAAATGATGTTTATTTTTCACTTACTACTCGCAGATTCTCCTTTATATGCTCCAAAAAATGAAATCACATTGTCATGCTGTCCTATATATTCCATGATTGCAATCTCTGAAATCATGGACTCATACGTTGTCATGTCTGAAGAAGGTTTAGGAATTTTTAGCGCTGCAGGCTGGCCCTTTGACTTGATCAATCCCTTAACGACCAACGCAAAAGTACCTGATCCTAGTAAGTTTGCAAAGCTGAATTCTAAAACATTTAACAAATTCTAAGAATAATAAAGTTGTAAAGTAAACACCTAATAAATAAATATTTTAAATCATATTCATCTTTGAATATAAATTATATGTGTTTGACGACTTAAAGCTTTAAACACTTTAAATTTGACAGATACCGTAATGAAAGTCGTCCAAAGCAATTTTGTATCGATTATCTTGTAACGGTATTTCTTCCATGGCCGTAATTCTATATTTTTTATGCTTCTTTATAATAATTCCTACCAAGCTGAGAGCTCCACAGACAAGTGAGATTCCAGTAACCATAATGGATATATATACAGCAAAGTTTTTTGGCTCGCTTGACTCGGCTGGAAGTTAAAAATAATTATTTATATTCCCATCGGAACATTACTTAAATAAACAGGAATAAAAATTATTTTACGTGAAATCTCCAAGTAAAAAGTATATTCTCGAATTCCGAACAAACTTGGAGTCAAGCATTTGTACCTCCCGGAATACTTATCTTTTTCCTCATCCCGAATCCTTCCAAATTCCAAAAAGCTTTCTCCACCGGAAGTGGCATTTATTCGTAGCTCGGGAAATACCTTGCAAATTTCCGTATCGTTGAAATACCATGTAGTTTCTGCAGTGGAGTTCTCAGTTGAAGTACATATGAGTCTTTGGCCGTCTTTTTTAGAGTGAAACGTCACGTTTTTCGTGCTTGGATTAGGTTTTCTGAAACCTTATTTCATAAATCTACAAATTTTACTGATTAATGGGAAAATATTTGAGTATATTTTTTTTACTTACTATCCATATGAAATGTTCGAGTTGTTTCCATAGTTTTTGATGAATTACGAAAGGTTGCTACGCAAAGTATTTTCATGGCATCCAGTGGAAGATAAATATTCATAATCCAAATATAGTTTAAGTTTAGTTTAAGTCTATCACTAGTGTATGGGTGAACAAAGGAAATATTCACAGTATTTTTATTATCTTGTAACCACTCGGAGGTAGAGTTTTGAAAAACTATTTTAAATCGGACCCGTCTATCAAATAGGTACTGTAGCGCTTCACATGTGAAATTGGCTATCTCTGTGGTGTAGAGAATTGATGGCACTTCATCCATTCTAATCAACTCTCGTTCTTTGGCTTGCATCCAGGAAGTATCTAACACGAACAAAGATTCTTATGACATTTATTAATTATAACGGGATACAATTATATAAAAGCTTTAGCTCCCAAATTTTATTTACTAAAGTTTTATAAATGATTCTGCTTCATGTAGCAAGTGACTTACAAGCAAAATATTTGATATAAGCTATAAAATCTTTAGTTTTATCCATAAATATAGTTCTTACATTTTTTATGATCCAATGATTCGAAGAACACCCAATCCCTACTCAAACCATCTACAGAGCATTCTACAATCCCATTGTTGTGTATTTTAAACCATGACGGAGCATGTTGGCAAGTTTCAGGTTTATATAAACGGGAACAAGTTTCATGCACAAATGTATCCTGGCTTTCCACATTACAACTGAATATCCGTTTTTGGCAATGTGATTTTATGAAGTTACACTCTGTATTTAAGTTACAAGGTAGTATTCTCATTTGTACAGCCAAATCCTCAGAAGAGCATTGAAACCTTCTTTGATAGTTGTCAATTTGTAGTTTTGGAGCCTTCAAAAATTCTATTCTCCAACTTTTTAAAATCACAGCTCTATATTCATTTGAATTAATGGTCATACATGTCGCAGAAACCGTCACCATTCTCATTTGAGGTTTCAGATAACTTGAAACTTGGGCATATAGTGTGTGTCTAGTTGAGACTTGTGAAACATTAGTACTTAGCTTGATTATTTGGTGACTTTCTTTTATAGGTATACTTGTTGAATTAGAAGACATGTACTCAAAAACGGATGTATTTTGAATATAAAAGTGAAGTTGTTTTGAGTTAGAGATACATTGCATTGATAGTACGTGATCGTCAAAACTCTTAACCACGTCTTTATCAGGAATAAACTGAAAATCATTCTTTAAAGTCGATAATGCAGTTATCGTAACAAACGATGATTCTCCCTTGCAAAAATACACCCCATCAAATACATTATCTGACCAGAATCCCTCCACTGGATGATATCGAAGGGATTTATCAAAATCACTTACTAGAGACTCCAGATTCTGAAAGAGAAAAATTTAACGTAAAGCTTGTTTTAGGAAAAAAATCATTTATTTTGTGCCTTACACTAGCGTTCCGGTACAACTTTATATCAGCAGTTGGATCTACAGCGGGGCATGGAATCAATTTTGAATTTTTAACTTTTGATTCTAAGTTCTCGACTAGTGGTCCTTTGTTATCACGCTGAGCAAAAATTAAAATTTCGTCGTACACTTCAGGCTTATCTTCTACATAACATTTCACACAAATAGAGGTGGGTCCTAAAGTTCCCATGTAGTGCAATGTAGATGTAAAATCAATGCCTGCATTGCAAGTCGTTTCGATTTTCCAGAGTGCGGAAACACCATTACCGGACACAGTCCATTTAACAGGAATTGGAGCGTTACAAGTTATTTGGATTTGGGCGTCCACTTCCGGATCATAATATGCTGGTTGCTGCTCATCTTTTAGGAAAATACTCTTCCACTTGTAGGATTTTTCCAAACTGATAGAAACAAATGTGATGTTGTTTTCTGGAGCAAATAAAATTTCACATGACCCAATCCAAAATAGAGTAGTTAACACAATTACACTCAAGATATTACTACATATCATTTTGAAACCTGTAGTTTAAAAGATTTATTTTATCAAGTTTTACAGTCTCGTAAATTGGATTTTGAAAAAAATGCATAAAAATACTGCATTGGGTCAACAGAAATCTCATTGAAAATACCAAATGAGTATGAAAGAAAGTGGCTTTAGCAAAATAGTCGTTTATACAAAAAGCTGACGGAAGTTGTGGTGGTGCATGCTAAAAGTATAGATATATAGAGAAATAAAGCCAGACCGGCTTTATTTCTCAGCAGCACGTAAAACCCGTAGAATTATAAAAAAGTTTTTCTGTAACGTGTAATTATAAAAAATTGTTTCCCATATCCCTTTAGATTTACAAATTCCATGCATTGTTAAATTGTCTTGCCTCAAAATATTGTGGTTTTAACAGATAAAAGATGAACAATGCATCCTTTTGCATTTTGTGAGACAAATAATTAACAACAACAAATTATACAAGTTCATAAATAACTTTTTACTGAAATAACAATGTGAGCTAACTAGGAGGAAAGCGATTTGAATAGTCTTCAATTAATTCCATCCTCCTGTCCTGCTCTGCTATAGACGTGGACGGGAGATGGGACTCAGATGCAATGCTTGACAAGTGCTTTCCAATTTAGACAATTGTAACTTAAGCAAAATAAATAAAATGCAATTACATGACAAATACAATACTTAATCCAATCAGGGAGTTTCCAATTGCATATCATATCAAAGCGTCTTCTTACACATCTGATAATTCAAATAAGAATAGTTTGATTGGCATGAAGTTTTTTCTTAACAATAGTCATCCCACATTACAGGTACATTGTATCAATATTCATTAAAACCGTTGGTAGTTCATTTAATGAGGCTTCAATATATCCAATTCCAAATAAAATAATATGCTTGAGTAAAAAGCTTTACAAAGAACAAAACCGCAGTTTGACGTGTCAACAGTGATAATTTATGAAATTGATGAAGTTTGTTCTGCAAACAGGATGCTTTAGGTTGACGTTTAGGAGTACAGGAAAACTGCTCATAAAAAGGTAACACTTAAGTCTGGGAGATGCGTCAAATTTCAACCACAAATGAATGACTAATGTACACACAGCAAGATATTGCAAGATATAGGTAGGTCATTTATTCCAAAAGTAACATCAATAACTGCAAATAGTAAAATAAAGCAAAGGCGTTTAAGGTGGTGAAGCTTATTTCAAGAATATCCTAATCATTTCTCTAAGGTAATATTCATAAGAAAGACGATAGAATCACGTAATTAGTAAAAAAAGGTAAAACTATTGGAAATTGTGAGTTTTTTCAAAGACAATTTTATAAACTAATTTTCACATGGGGAATGCTGCATAATATTCATAATATGTTTCTCGATCCTTTGGCACTGTCTCTGAACAGAATCCAGAATCCTGAAATTTGTTTAACTTTTTATTACGCATATTTTCAAAATATATTCGTAGTGAACCAAAGTCAGGACGATATTTTGGATCGTTTTCAAAACAGTCGAGAATTTGCAAGTATCTAAAAATTAATTAGAGAGTTTGCAATTGAATTTTACATACCTTTTAGTGAAACTTGTGCTTTATAATTGCTTACATTTCTTCATTGCAGTATGTAGGCTTTTCCAGTCTCATCCCTTCCTCTAATCTTTTAATTATTTCTTTGTCAGACGTTTCCTCAGCATATGGGATTATTCCGAGACTAAATATTTCGTAAAGGGTTACTCCATACGACCACACATCCGATTTCATAGAGAATGTGCACGTTTTGAGAGACTCCAAGGCCATCCAACGAAGAGACAAAGATTCCTTAACAATTTAAACATTAGTAAATTTAATAACTTAATAATATTTTAGTATTTCATAATTTAAGAAAAAAGTTAGGCCGCTACCAGTAGTAATTCACTGTGGTAGTAGAGGGGATCGTAGTTGTACAGTCGTCGACTCATTCCAAAGCCAGAAATTTTCACTGTCATTTCATTTGTTAAAAGTATGTTTTTCGCTGCTAAATCTGCATGAATAATCTATAAGGAAAGATGATAAATATACCCTATAACAACTACATGTTTATTGCATTGAAGTCAAATCCATTCATGCATATACGTAATATCTCCCCAAGGAAACGCCTTCCGAAAATTCTCATAATCCAGTTATCCTAATGAGCCAATTCCCATAATCGAGTTCTCAAAATGGTTAATTCTCATAAATATACACTTTCGCATAAAGTGACAATTCGCATAAATTTCATTTCACATAATGCAACATTCCCATAATATAAAATATTTAAAAGTGCATATTTATAACGTCAAAAATATTTCAATAATATCTTCCATTTAAAATGCACGTGGTAAACATGCAAATTTTTCTGTGGACTGCAGCTTTTAACCTATGTAAGAGATATCCAGAATTAAAGTTCCGCCAAGAAGGTTTAGTCGACACCTTGACCGCAAAAATGAAAATGCCACTTAACGAGAGAAGGATACGAGAATGAGATAATTTTTTGCTTTTCCATCCTAACCAATATTTTTAAATTTGGAACTACACTAATTTACATGCACAAAAATATTATAATGAGAATACATATTATGAGAATTAACACTTTTACGAATGAGGCATTATAAAAATTAGTTCGTTATGAAAATTTGCATTATGAGACAATGTAATTATTAGAATTCATATTATGCGAACTTTCCTCAGACCCCAAGGAAAAGGTGTATGCCTTTGTAAACATATTTTCTTGCTTACCTGTACACACAAGGAAAGCATTTTTTAATGAAATGTTTAAGCAAAAGTTACCCTTTTATATGCAAGATATTCCATTCCATTGGCAATTTGGACACAAAAACTTAACAGGTCATCAAAAGTTGCACAGGCGCTACAATTTTCATCCTGGTATTGCTCAACATGTCCAGTTCCTGCTGATAAACTTTTAATTGTAAATGGACAACTTTGAAGCTCATGTAAGAATGAGTGTAACGATCCTTTTTCGCACAGCTCCAGTACAAGATAGACAAAGCCTTTGACCAAATGAATCATTGAAATACTTTCGTCAATTTTTGATGAGGTAGAATATCATTGCGTGCCATAAAATACGTCACTTGATAAAGATGTTATTAGATTAGATATTATGTAACATATTTTATAAAATACCTTTGTGTACATTTTTTGCACAAGCTCCAATCATTGTCAAGACGTTTTCATGTGATCCTATGTATAGAAGCATTTTAATCTCGGAGAAAAGAGATTTCAAACTAGATTTATCACCAGCAACTTTAACGGCAACAGACAGTCCCATAGTAGTGATGACTCCGCGGTATACATTTGATCCACCAAACTTTTTATTTGATCCAAATTCTTAAAAGAAAAATGCTATTTTAAAACCATTTCCTACTTAATTATTTGATATCAGCCCTATATTATGCTTATGTTATACCAATTTTTAGATTTTCCATTGGTATTTCCATAACCGGGTTGTAGGGCATATATTCCATTGTCTCAGGTATAATTCCACCCTTGACTAGATCTGGACTACCATGAAAGAAAAGATCAACTTCTGCCAGCGAAAGTTTCTTCTTTGATTTTCTATACTTTCTAATATAAAGTCCTAAGGCTCCTATCAAGGTCACCACAATTGAGCCTCCAACAACACCGATTGATATAAATATTGCCGAATAGTCTCTTTCCGATGATGATTCTAGCAAAACAAACATTTACTTCCTTAAGAGATAATGACTGAATCACTGATAGACTTGCATTTATACAAAAATAAATAGTTTTTGAATAATAACCCAATTTAAGCGAAACCCAGTTCACACGAAATGTCTGAGTTACGCTTCCCACTCGATTATGTGCAACGCATAAATATTCTCCTGTGTACTTATCCTTGTTGACTAATTGAATTTCAGGAAACATTAAGCGACCTTTTCTGGAGTCCTGAATAGATTTAAATTTTGGGAAAAAGTCTTCCACTTTGCTACCGTTAAAGTACCACGTGTATTCCAATGGGGGTTCTCCGTCAGCGTGACAGCTCAGGCTCTGTAACGCTTTGTTAACGTTAAACTCAATGGGCTTTGATATATCTGTGTTGTTTTGAGTCAACCTGGGAATAACCATGTCTGTAAAAAATGGATTAAAATGGCCACCACAAATCTTACCGCAACGCATTACTGTGAAGATTGCAAATCACAAAGAATCTTTTTTCTTTAATTTTTATCGAAGTAGAAGTTACTTACTGTAGGCATATTTTTTTGTATTGTTAATTATCTTACATTTCATTTCAAACAGTCGTGTAGCCACAAGTCCTTCCGTTGAATTTTGTAGAACACCATAACAGTGCAAAGCTACAGCATCGATTGGTAAATTTATATTTAATGTCCAAATATAGTTAAGGTTTGAAATTAATCGATGATTTAGGTCATTATGAATGCTATACATTGATATGTTTACATCAACCCCGTTCTCATATATAAACACTTTTGATCCATTTTTAAACTCTAAAATGAATTTAGGTACTGATACAAGTAAGTATTGGACCATTTCACATGTAAACTGGTTGGTTTCGTTTGTATAGAGAACGAAGGGTGCCTCATCAAGTCTGATGAGCTCTTCGATGGGAGCCATCTTCCAATCTAAAACTGCATCAAATTATTTACGTTTTTAATTTTGTCTCGTGCGGTACTGCACTTTACATGACTAGATAAATTTAACTTACACATTTTCCCTTTCAGCGATTCGAAAAATTCCCACTGCTTCACGATTTCGTCTACAACACACTCGATAAGCCCACCTGGGTACGTGTATGAAATGCTAGTGCAAACGTATTCCGACGAAGTAAAACACTTTCGTTTGGAATGGGAATAAAATACACACGCAGCCAAATTCTTTGGACAATGTGACCGTTTGAAACTGCATTCTAAACTATTTTTACAAAATAAAGTACGCGCCTTCACATTTGGATACCATGACAGGCATTGAAATTCCCTTGCGTAGTTGTCTATCTGGATTTCTGGAGATTTCATGATTTCAAAAGACCACTTTTTTATTGTTCTTGTGTCATTTCTATTTAAGGAGCTATACATACATGCCGCTAAACCCTTGATTTTTGCTTTAAATTTGGTATAATTCCACGATATTAAAACTGTTACAGTATCACTATCGTATTTCCTAACAACACTTATATTGCATTTTTGTAAATTTGATGCTTCCTCATAATTAAATGCACCCATATTCATGGTTTCAGATATTACGGGATAAAATAGGGTGACTGAATCATTAACAAATATTTCTACTTGGTATCCTTTCTTGGCGCGACATTTCAAAGTAATAAAGTCCTTCTCAGACGCTTTAACTGAATCAGATTGGGGATAAAACCAAAAATCGGATTTTGACACATTTACGGTAACAGTTGATGCATTTTGTCTACACGTAAATAATCCCTCAAATTGTTTCTCAGAACGAAATCCTTCCCATGGAATGTACTGAAGTGTTTTGTCCAGTTCACCAACACGCTTTTCAATTCCCTGTATAATGGAAAAATGGTTTGAAAGACCATTTTACAGAATATTAAAAAAAGCTTACCTTTTCATCGCTCCGGTACAGCTCAACTTCCAAGCTAGGATTGGTAGTAGGGCAAGGAATAAGATTGAAATTAGTAAATTGAAGGCTTAATGGTGCCACCAATGTGCGATTAAACTTAGCACTGACAAATATCCCGATTCCCTCTGACACATTTGTATTTCCTATCTTTTCACATGTCACATGTAAGTATACATCCCCAGAGATGTTTTCAAATTCAAAGGATGATAAGTAAGACTTTGGAGTTTTTCGATGATCATAATGAAAATTCGGTGAAATTAAACGTGAAGACACACCAGAAATGTTCCATTGCACTGGAAACTGAGCTGCACATACTACTCGAAGAGATGCGTCATAATGAGGGGCATAGTATGCATTTTGATTGATAATTGAGATCACCATACTTTTCCAATTCGCTGAAGACTCAATTCTTATTTCGGGAGAATCTTTTTCCGTTGTGGTTTGCATAGTAAAATGAACTATGCAAGCAAGACACATAATTCTATATTGGAGAAACATTATGTTACTTAGGTCAGGTCACAACTGTTGAATTTTGTTTTGTTAAAAAGATTCAATAAACTTTTTTGCACTCATTTCAGATAATTAATCAATTTATGAACTTATTAAGAGAAGGAAGCAATGTTTTGCTGTTTACTTCCCGGTTCTGAGCTACAAATTAAATATTTATTTCTTGTCCAATTAGAACAAAACTTTCTTAAATCGTATCTCAGATTTACATGCTTTTTTCAGTGCATCTAACTCCGCCAAGACAACATTTAAAATGAAATGCAAACTTTTAAAACTGAGGTAGTGGAAGCTCTGCTATGACTTGTAGTTATTGCACAAATTACAACAAGGATAAATGAGCTGTGGAACAATTTCAAACAGGGAAAATTTACAAAACCACAGCATCCTTTTTTATCCTGAGCTTACAAGCACTTCATACTAATTAGCACTTAAATTAACCAAGTTTATTTTTTGTGAGTCATAACGTTGGGTCCTGGAAACCCTTTTATGTTATATCAATACAAAATTGCCTTGGTATGTATCATAATATTCAAGTGTGACTTTAAGTATAAAAAAGTTTCTAGAGATCAACTCCTGTAATGTTTAACAGTATTACTTATATTCGCGTGTGGCGCAATATAAAAAATGCTGGTCTTCACGCATGATAAGAACATATGAACCCAAAAGATTGTAGGTTTTTGTGTAGTAAATAAGTAGATTAAGCAAAGCTGGCGTGACAAAACCAAAATAAATTTCAAAATTTATTTGGCAAAACAATCAATTTTTACACAGATATATGTTTGGATTCTTTATGGTACACCTCATAGCCAGATAACTAAGAAGTTTTTAATATTGCAGTATCTGCTCCACAAATTCATCTTTTCACTAGGATTCATGAGGATTCCGTAGAGTGTATCAACCAATATTTATTTTCCTTTATATTTAGTATTTTCTGGTATAAGATTCACCTCAGCTGCAGCTGTAGCCTACAGATAGTGATTATATTACCTTAAAGTATTCCAAGGCACACGTAGTAATTTATTTTACAGAGAATGAATCAATTTAAAAGTCTTACGGAGAGGATTGCTGCAACAGTTGCCAACATTAGGATAACCGACATCAAAATCTTCATTTTCTACGATCCGGGCGATTTTTATGGGTAACAGCTTACGGGAACAATTACGTGTTTCTGTTCTGGTCTTACCGTTGTGTTTGAACTACTTAATGCTACTAACAATTCCATCTTGTTAGAAGTGGGAAAAAGGGATGGGATCGGATGAGATATTATAAGACAAAGACAAATAAAATGCAATTGTGTTTAATGCCCTATAAAGATTTAACGCTCTTGAGATTAAATTAATTGGCAACCTAAAATTTAAATGATAGTTGTATTTTAAGTTAATATTTAGACGTAAGAAGCCAGCTGTCCGACCCCGGCCATCTGAAAATGTAAATGAATGTAATTTTTTAAAATTATAGTTTATAGATTAAATTATTGAAATGAGTAAATCTGTGTTTGAGGGATGCTGATGAGTAGGGTGCGAGTAAGTGGGTCTTAATTTTTTGATCAGAGTGATGAGTACAGTATGGGGTAAACGAAAAATTGGATGGGTAAGAAGAAAGATCGTACTTGAGTTGACTGAGAAATAAATGCCAATCGTTGGTTCTGACTCTAACAAAAATGTGTCATTTGAGGGTAACCAAAGTTCTATGTATATCATTCTCTTGTTAACTCTGCGGGACATTAATAACGTTATTTATTGCTGAATTGGATTTCCGAGATTACTTCTACAATACCTGCTCCATGTATTTATCCTTTCACCAGTTTTTATAAGCCCCCGCTGATGCAATGTTCGTTGTGGAACAACTAATATTCATTTCCCTTAAACAGTTTTCTTTGGAATAAGTTCCGAAGCAGCAGCAAGATTCAAAAAAGGAAAATAAAGTGTTTGTGAGCTTAATTTGCACTGATAAGCATTTATACAAAAATTATCAATTTTGACCTCTTACTGAAATATAGCCATCATTAGATTTAGGTACAGAAAAATATTTATTTCTATGGACACCAGCTTAAACATAGATACATAACAGGATTCTGCTCTAGTGCTATAGTTGTTTGTTGATTGGTTTTGGGTGCTCGAATACTTCATGCTCCCTATAGTTTCATCCAGAGCATCATGATGTAATCAGAAGAACGATGTCATAAGACAAAGAAAATTTTAACATTATAAGAATTAGTCTCCTAGGAACTAAACTATTTTTACAAAATATCACGAGAACAATTGACATATTTTCAACAAATGTATAATTGTTGGTATTATGGGTTATATTTCGAAGGACCACCAATGCAATCTGCTAAGTATAAACTGTTGCTAGATGATGCCCCGGACAAAATCACTAATCAACGGTGTGTGGTGAATAGTAATATGATGCGGCTAATAATTTCAGCCAAATAAAACCAGTTAAAACTCAAACTGTTGGTTTTACTGGTTTATTAGCAAATAAAACAAGCAACTAAACAAATCTATAATCAGCCAACTTTAAAAAATTATAATAACAATTAGTTTTCAATCAAAGCTGCAACTCTACAGAATGACTATAATTTTTCTTCCTTGCTCTTCCACTTCACAATTCACAATGCCTTCTTCTTCTTCACTTGCTACGTACAAAACATGAACTGCAATGTACATTGGAACGCAACTCGCTCAGACTTGGCTATTGCTAGCAGAGGAAAAGTTCTAGAAGCTTCGAGAACTACATACTGCATGCACAAAAGCGCACACTTACACGCTATACAGAAAGCACACTTTTCATACATTCAAAAATTACACAAAATCACTTTCACCATGCCTCTTACAATAATTTGTTAGCTACAATAAGATATATTGATAGCTGCATATAGGAATAAGATTATTCAAATTTTTTAACGGAGTCAGACTAATTTTATAACGACATATACCTATTACTAAACTTGTAAGCTGTGACGTGACTGTTCATTGAAAATATGGGTCATGCTGGTAATTCGTATGTTTGAACGATTTTTTTCAGTTAAAAATCCGAAAGGAGTTTAGAATCTTATTCTAGTAGAAAATGTCTTGTTAACAATTAAAAAGCATATATTGATCTAGACAAGTCTTTTCTGCAAATTTTGCTTTGCGATTTGTAGTAAAAATAATGGATACGTGGTAAGATTATAAGATTGATCTAACCACAAATGAACTGTTAGTTAAGCATGCATCAATTAACCTTGCTAATAATTCTAAAGCATTCATGTTTCCATTCAAATGGATTATAGTGGATTTAGACCCCTTACTATCATGTTTTAAATGATCAATGTTCCTCTACTCATCAGGAAAACTAATCTTGATGGCAAGTAGATTAAAAATAATGCGGACATGACTGCATGTCCTACTCTGTAAGATTTTAATGCGTGAAAATGATTCGTGTGGCTAGAGCATTCAATATTTTCCTGCAAATTCAGAAAATTTTAAGAAATTAAAATGTTCCGTCCTGCCGCGATAAATTTATTTGTTATTTTTTTAAATCGTTATAGAAAACCAGCATGATGACTCAAACGAATATAATGCAAGCCACTGCGATCAAAAAAGTTTCGAAACAGTCGTATTTAGTACCTATTTGGGAAATAAATTTAGGCAAGATAGAGGAATGTTTTTTTTGTATTTTTTTAATGATGGAATGCCTAATTTCTAATGCTGGCCAAAAGAAAAGTATTGGGCATATTTTTATGTGGAATTCAATCTGACTAGATGAAATGATTTTATGGCATGTCGTCTCCGGTTATTAGATATTTTTAGTTTTGTTTATTTACCCTACAAGCTCTCTAGATTTTATCATAAATTCCACGTAGTATTTATAACGTACGTAACGTAATGTATTTGAATGAATAATGTTTCACGTTTTTGTCCATTCAATTTACATTTGCGGATTCAGTGAACGGAAATGACAGAATTTAGGAGTCCCGTTTTGTGGGCTCCCATGGTCATCCAATCAGAAATTATAGGAAATTGAGAAGGATTTATTCAAATCACTTAAGTAGAAAGTAGTCCATGAAATAACAGAAATTACATTCGAAATGCGGGGTGTATCGTACAGTAGGAAGAAAAGAACTCAAGCAGACAACACCCACCTCTACCCTGGTAAAAATACGTTTCTATCTGTATTTCAATTGTGAATGCAGCCAAGGCCATAAAGAGAATCCAGGAAGAAAACAGAGGCCAGAAAAAAGATGTTTAGTGCAAAATTTATTTTTATTCGGACGAAACTTTACAAATCGTTTAATTGTGGGTGGAATATATATAATAATGTACATGTAATGTGATTTTCATCTCTAAATCTAAGACTTAGTATCCCAAAACGCAAACCACCTCGTCGCCTTCTTTAATGTCGTCACGATTACTGCACTAATTTTCTTTACAAACAAAATATTTCACTAGAATACCTCACACATACTATGATTTAGAAGGTGTATTATTTTGTTAAGCTTAATTTAAAACACAGCACACACAATCACAGCTGCAGGGAATATTACAATCTGAGGAGATACAATGGTCTAAATTTCTCTACACACTTTCAATCTAACACGCTCTAAAGTGAATTCACGATAAGTTTTCACGCATTTTGAATACTTGAGGATACTAATACGAAATTTGAACTTAAAAGTTTAAAGCTTAATTGAATACCGTTATTACCAGATTGCATTTTCACTTTGTAATTAAGTCACACCATTAATATATATTCTACATAAGTTAACATGTTTAGCTCCATCAACTTATTGAATTAATAATTACATACACATTTTGTGATTAGAACTTTTCACATTAGTATTCTTAATGATTAATATTTTAAATATTTAATTCAATAGTTTAGTTCCACACTTAGTAAGGTCTTCCCAAGTATTACCATGATTTTCAATACACATTCACCAACATAGGTTTATAATATATTTATCTCAGCTTATATTGCTAAAACTCAGCACACACAATCAAATCAGCAGCGTTATATTATTACAATATATACAGCTAAAATTGGCAAAATTTCTCTACACAACGTTCAATCCAAACTCTCTAAATTAAATTCATATGTTGCTTTTTTAACGCATTTAAAAAAGTTGACATACGAAGGGTGAATTTAAAACATTTGAAAGCAGTTATATTGAATACCTTTTGAACCAATTTTGATTTATACTTGGTAATAAGTCTCACTTGTTCTAGGGGTGTTTTACACACCACGCAACATATTTTACCTATTTAGATTATGGTTTTAAAATTACATTTACATTTCGTGGTTAAAAATTTTCACATATTTTCTTAAGGGTTTTTAAAACTATTCATATTGTTATTACGACTGTTATTAATATTCTTTTTAAAGCTAATTTCCACATACAGAAATATTATCTTATAAATTATAAGGTTTACGAATGCATATTTCGATTCTCAAGTCAATAAATCAACTGCCAAAGTATTTTAGCAACTATTGTTATATTACACAAGTAATTAATATCACTAACGGTGTGTGAGATTAAAGTCTTACTGACAAGAATATCGCAAATATTGCTAAAATCAGAGTAACGCAAGTGGACATGTCCAATTTTGAGATTTTCTAGCGTGACGATATCTTAGAGACATACAGTTTAAACATAAATACAGTAACAATGTTAAAACTTTTGGCTATATTTATAATCCTCTCCTCTATGTAAAATGGTCTTTCCAGAAACTCACATAACTTTCATGTCCTCACTTTTTCCGTACTAACATGGCTTACTTACAACAGATATCACAGGAATATTTAATGCATAACTATGATTTAGCCGATTTAATATTTTGTTTAGCTTATTACTTTATAACCTATCATGCAGAATCACAGCAGGGTTTGCTTATTACAATCTAAGGAGTTGAAATTGAAAAAATCTCTACATAATTTTCTATCTAACACTATAAAGTAAATCCATGTGTTATGTAGTCTGCATTTCAAAAGCTTCAAAAACAGATGAAATGCAAATCTAAAAATTTGCAACTTTACATTTTATACTAACTTCGTAATTAAGTCAAACTCTTTTAGAAATAGTGCAATACACAACTTAGTATATTTAACTCGTTTATCTTATAGAATTAAAAACACATTTATACTTATTAATTAAAATTTTCTACATTAATCTTTGTAAAGATCTTAAAATTTGTTATTATTATTAATAATAGAATTATGATTAGAAATAATATAAAAGATAAATTTCTTTTGAAATATCTTCCTCACTTTATGAGTATGTATTTTCGTAGTCAAGTTTAAAAATTAATCTAGAAACAATTCCTATAACCTGTCCTAACTTTTAGCTGTCCTGTAAACAAACACTAAATATCACTTATGATCTGTGTAATAGACTTTCACGGCCAGTGACATCGCATTTATTTGTACACTTAGAATTTAATGTCCGATTTTGCGATTTCTTAGGAAGACGATATTATATCTGAATACAACTACTTAAATATACTCGAGCTTATTCTTAAATACAATGACAATGTTTACCTTTTATGGCTCTAATAAAAATATTTCACTCCCCTATAATTGTAACTCCCAAGAAATCTTGGCGAATGTAACTCTAATATTTTGGTTAGCTCAGTGGAAATTATTTTGAGACAATTGCTTCTAGAAATTCAAAAAGTATAACATTATTGATTTAGTAAGGATCTCTAGTTTATTGTCCAGTTGTAACAAATATCAATGCAGAGCATGGTTTTGTAACAACAAATCAGATGGCAGAGTTTCAAATATTTCAGTAAAATGAACCCTTATAAATCGTAGACTCACTACTCATAATAGCATTAAAATTACATTTATATTTTGTGGTTATTTTGTCCAACACAACTCATATATTCTTTTTATAGTTTAAAAAAATATTCTTCAAATAATAAACTTAGACGACTATTCCTCTAATTATAATAATTATTATCATTATTTATTTTAAAACATGAATTTCATATTTAGAAATATCTTCTCTAAAGTGACAGAGGCTACAAATATAATATTTAAAATGTTTGTTAGCAAAATCACGTTTACAAATCAACTGACAATGAACTCTGGTAACTGTGGTAAAGTAGCACTAATTTGTATGGAACAGCTGAAGTGTTCCATTTTGGTTTTTGCTTTGACATGCAAACTACCTTCAAAACAAACTAGTGAAATGGTGAGTTTAAACTGCCTTGTACACAAATAATCTGCACCACTAATGATCTTGCAGATGAAATGCCTGACTCACTGGAATATTGCACATATATATGAAGCTTTCTCAGTCAGGGACCCACGTGTTTAATTAAAACTTATATGTACTGACGAGTTGATTATTATGCAACCTTTAATTTTTAATGATACTTTTCAACTGTTTGCCATCTTGTTAAACGATCTACTCTCTATTTGATGAATATGCAGCTAATATCGGCCCTAATGCAGCCAAAATACATTTGAAAACTTGGTCTTTTATTTGCAAATGAATCAAATTTTTCACAGAATATTTTTAGATTCCTAAAGGTACACCAAATTACCGCATTTATAGGTAGAGTTCAATGATGAAAAATCTGCTCCGCACATCCATCTTTTCACCAGGCTTCATAAAGGTCTCCTTCGATTGTATGATTGAAAATTTATTTTCCCTTTTGAGTTTTCCCTGGTTTAATTGACATCCCATTCACAATTACCGCTTCCGTCGCAATAGCCGAAGACTAGTGGTAAGGATTATGATGTATTATGATATACTCACTACAATGTAATTTATTTTTAAAAAATGAATCAGTTATATCGTCTTACGCAAAGAAACACTGCAACCGAAGCCAACATTAGGATAACGTATATTAAAATCTTCATTTCCTAAAACTCAAGCGATATGGTTTGATGGGTAACAGCTTACGAGACAACTTCGTGCTTCTGTTCTGGTCTTACTGTTGTTTTAGAACAAGACTATACTACTTTATGTTGCTCGCAATTTTATCTTAAATGAAGTGGGTCATGACGTTGTGAAAATATTGATGTCATACGACAAGAGACAAATAAAATACAATTGTGTTTATGCTCTATAAAAATTTAGCTTTTTGAGATTAGGTTAATTGGCAAGATAAAATGAGATGTTTTAGGCGAATTTAGACGTAAGAAGCAAGCTCAGAATTGATACTGACGCCGCGGCCATCTGAAAATGTATTATCAATCACATGTTAAATCATTAATGCAAATGTATTTGAAATTTTATGCATGAAAAAGAAGAGATTTTCAGGCATATAAAGAATGCTTGCCAGCCCTCCTTGTGATTTTTTTGTTCCATTTTTCAAGTCACACATTCGGAATGTTAGCCTCTTTGGTTGGGACTTTGGCTAAAAAGCTGAAACATTTTCATGATTTCCAAGTTTCAATTTTGTACAATTGTGAGCGGAGATATAACCTCTTAAATTACGCTAAATGCCACAAATGTACTCATTTTTACGTGTCTTTGGCCTAAATGGTGCAAAGTGCTCGTGCACGCTATAACTGATACATATGCACTTCGTATCTCGGTCTTTGCGTGCAGGAGAATTTGATCATTTGAGGTACGATAAAGCTCGAAAATTCATTCTTCGTTTCATTTGCGCATTTGGGACTTTCACTACAACAACTTAATTCCTTATGCATGATTTCACATAAATTGACTAATTTATAACTTGTTCGAGTTTACGTTATATTTGCACCCAACTAGTTACCTAAACTTTCACAAATATCGTGTACATGAAATATGCTCAAATCACACATGCGTGACCTTTCACAATTTAGGAAAAACTCCGATTGGATAATGTGAGGAGTGAAGACGCCATTTTTTTGTGTTATTTTTTGGGATCCTCCTCGGTCCAGTTTTCCAAGTAAAAAGCATTATTATTATGTCTAGTTTCCATTTCTCTTTGATTTCATTTTGACTATGGTGTCATTTTGATGCATTCAAGTGAATACATATCTCCAATAATTTGATCCTAACCAATTTATAATTACGCTCAAATCAAAATCAATGCATAGGATACGGATGATACTTGTGCGGTCGTTGGTGCCGTAAAACTATTACGGACAGTAGCAAGAAAAGAATTAAAGGAGTCAACTCGCACCTATACCCCGGTATAAAACTCCGTTTTTAACTGTACTTCAATTCAATTGTGAATGCAGACACCCATTGCCATGACAAGAATTCAGGAAGACGAAGCAATCCAAAAAAAGGATAATTATTTACAAAATCATTTTTATTTGAAGGAAAGCCACACGTTAAAATTAACAATTTAATTGTGGGTGGATTATACATAATATTGTACAAGATACTATATGATTTTTATATCCAAGACTTAACGATCTTCCGATCAGCACGCATAATCAAAATAACCGGGTTTCAATATTACAATCTAAGCAATTAAAATGGACTAAATTTTTAAATTCGTTAAATCTCATAAAAACTAAATTTTTATACATAAATTCAATCCAGCACTCTCAGAAGTAAATTCATGTTTAGTTTTTACGCATTTACAAAACATAACACACAAAAGGTGAATTTTAAAATGTAAAGCTTTATTGAATACCTTTTCTACCAACTTTGATTTTTACTCAAGTCAGTCTTTTAGAATTAAGTATTACACAAAACTTAGCATATTTTACTTAATTGGGTTATAGCTTTGAAATTACATTTACATTTCATGTTTAAAATTGTTGCACATTTACTCAGGAAGATTCTTTTAATTATGCGTTTTAGTGATGGAATTGTTATTTTTATTTTTTAAAGTTAAATTTCACAATTACGAATAACTTCCCGAAATTCATCAGATTTATGATTGCATATTTTAACTCTCAAGTTTACAAATCAAGTGCCAAAGTACCCTAGCGTATATCGTTAAATTAAGCAAATAAACAATGTCACTTGTGGTCCGTGAGATAAAAGTTTTACTGACCAGAACATTGCAAATACTGGAAAAATAAGATTAACATAGGAGTACGTCCTTTTTTGTGGTTATCTAGCGCTAGCGTGAAGGCATCTTGGAGACCTGTATGTGCATAAAAACAATAGCAGTGTTAAGCTTTTATGGCTAACATTATGATCCTTTCCTCTATGTAATATGATCTTTCAGGAACTCACATCACTTGTGTACATGTCATACC
>JAQIXX010003256.1:0-20491 GCA_034700605.1 Willowsia nigromaculata
CACAGAGTCTCATATACGCAGTCTGTCAGATACTAAAAGAGGAAAAAGTGAACTGCTGATGCTTCTCAGTATAATACCTGCACTACCAACGCCAGCCACCCTCAGTTCCACATTTCACTTCAATCCATTCGAAACACAACAACAGTTTTAATTTTTACCCTGCTTTACGAGCAATTTTTTGACGCGAGAAAATAGAGAAGACAACAACGAGCCGGCTTGTTTGCCAGTTGACAATACCACACGAGTTACGTCGCCGTCGTCACCGAGATCCCTTGCAAGACCAACGTTGTTTACCGCTGCTGCTGCTACTCCTGCTTGTCCCGTTTAAGCTGTTCGCTTGCAAAACAACAACGCTTCTTCTGCTGTCATACGAGCACGCATTCAGCCAAGTTCGAACCGAGTTCGGAAGAAAAGATAAAATAGTTATTTTTAAAGAACTCCAGTAGTAGCAAAAGAAGGGAGAAGACGTACATACATAGGAGAAAAGAAGGAGAAGACAGACGAGTCACTTTTTTCCCTGCTCTTCCTGACATTCGAAGTTATTTTGGAAGCGTGAGAGGAGAAGAAGCGAAACTGTACACAGACAAAAAATTAGAGCCGCGAGTCATCACAAAATTTTGTTGGCTTCTGGTCGTCTTTCCCTTGGCATTTCCTATGCTGTGAAAGAAAAAGATATAAATCGTACATTTATTTTCAGTCCCGTTTCGTCAGACAGACTTTGCAGTCCTCAGAACGTCAGAAAAATCGGTTGTCAAAATTATCCGTGAATTTATTTTGAAATAAAAGTACTTTTTGACAGAAATAGCCAGCCAATTCAAACATAATCATCTCTAATAACTGTACTGAGAGAGCAGCTTTTTGTGAATTAAAAAATAAAAGCAAATCAAACAAGCGTGAAAAAACTTGAAGACGAAGAAGCAAAACTTCATTCATACTCCAAAAAGGATTTTTTTTGCAAGAGGAACAGTAACAAGAGGAAAAGAAGAAATTAAAAATGGCCACCTATGCTTCCTATCGTCATGTTGAGCTCGACAAGGTCGGGTGCGGAAAGAAAAGGTCAGTAACATTAATTTTATTCCTTTTTTAGACCAAATGGGTAGAAAAGTTTACAAGTTTGTAGGCTTATTTCCGTCCAATATGAGTGCGTTGCATATACATATATACAGGATTTAAGTGTTCATTCGAATATTCCATTAAAGATTTCTTAGGTGAAGCGTTCTTTCTCAAATCTTGTTTCATGATTATTTTTAAAACATCGCAAAAATTGCATACATGGTTGCAACAAAGGGGCGAAGCATGGTCAAGAGATATCAATCAGCAATGTAACTTTACACTCTGCTTACCTATCGTTTCATAGAAGCAGCACTAGGCAACAGTGCCTCTCGGTTTTTATATTGAATTTAGGAAATGTTAATAGATTACCATATTTACAGATTCATATCGTATATGAACAACTTATCAGATCAATAATATTCTACTATTCGAGTTGTGTGGCTTGCATTCATAAAAACGATTGAATATTCATAGTTTTACATATCATACAATGATAGCTCCCCACCACCGTCCGTTCACTCATGCTCAGATTTAGCTCAACTTCCGATATCACATAAAACAGTAGGAAAGAAAACAGGAAGAGAGGCAAAATGTTGCCATTCACTCGGATTAGATGTCAAAGTGAATGTGACACTTGGTCTCATCCACACAGTATGAACCCAGTCATCTAGAAACTTCTATGAAACCCTTGAAAATCATATAAACCACAGGATTTTTTGCATATAAAAGTCTACTAACCAGAATGCAAGAGTCAAAAGTCAGGCTTTATAGTGTTCCGATTTTCTGATTACACTCGGTTAAACAATAATATAATAATTGTCGCAATGAATACAATGTATTATTTGTCAATTTTGCTACTGCTACCGATCTACCAGTATCGCCATTCATTCCCGCTGTCGCGGCATTTCTCAAAGTTTTAAACAATGCAGCAAACAAATTATTATTGCCAGACAACAAGACAACAGCAGTAGAAGAAGAAGTAGTAGTCATCGTTTGAAATGAATGACACATGTACGTCCACGTCGACAAAAGTCATTGATTGCTGTAATATCATCATGCACGATGAGTTTCCCAAGGGAAGCCGTTTACATTATTATTATTATTATTAGTATTCATCTTGTTCTGCAATATAAAGGGCATTATACAATGTGTAAGCTATAAAACTACCTTTACGATTAGAACTTTTGTTCATTCTATTATTCCACAATGGTAGCATTCATCACCGCCATCGTCATCATCATCATTGTATGTGTGTGGAGACGTGATTTCCTTGAATTCGAAGAAAGTATTATCATGAGTCTTCTGTTTAAAGGTCCACTGAAAAACCACATAATGGCATTCACGAAATATGCTCCTGGAACCACAATAAGCAATCTCACAAGTAAAAAACTTCGACAGTCATTTCATCTGACATTTTCGTGGTTACTTTAGCAACCACTGCAGAAGGGCAGCGTCTCTAATATTAGTCAGGGATGTAATATGAGAACATAATTTTTATGATGCTTATATGCCCATTCGTTCGTGCAGACTTTTGGTAATAACACGGATGATTCTAGAAACGAATGTTTCAACACGTTTTTTAAATAAATAATTTTTATATGCATGTGTAACACCAATGGATACAATCAAAGAATTGTTGTGAACCGTTCTTTTTTTGTATGCAAAGCGTCGTTCAAAAATCATTAGGGTATCCTTCACCATGTGATCTTTTTTTTAGACTCAGTTATTTATTTACATTACATTTAAAGAAAAAAATCATGCTTTATTTGACTTGGAAGTTTTTGAACATTTTCCCAAAAAAAATTCTTTAAAGGCTATCATTACAAAACTATTGAGTTTATTGAGGAAAACGTTTCATCATCATCATATTATATGGTATATTATCATAACATCACATTAGTCCAAATCCAACATGACTGCATGCTTTGGTGGTTTTATTTAAGTATTTCTATTTTTCTTTTCTGCTCATGAAAACGTGCTTACATACTACTGCTCCCATTAATTGGGGCAAAAAGCAATCACCTATAATATGTTTACTTAGTGCATATCACACACTCACTACATTATGCTGCACAGTAACTCCTCATTCATGAAATACATATTAAAATGACATAATAATAACGATTTTTCTTCAAGAAATAATAAACCATAAATTCACAGAGATTATTTACATATCTGAAACTTTCTTGAAAGGGCTTAAGAAAACAAAGATCTGGCTGCAAGGTATCAAAATAATGTGCGTACTTTGAAGCTTAAAAATGTCTCCTTAACTCTCTCCCTTTCTTTCTTTTTCTTCCTCTTCACCTCCCCCAAACTCTCTTCGATTTTCCTCTCGTGTTCACAAAAATGCAATCTGAGGCTGGCTAACCACACCCGCTAGAAAAACAAGCAAAATATATGTATCAGTGCAGCTGCATCGCGTTATCTGCTCACTCATGTAGCAAGATTACCTGCTTCTGCCATGCCACGGCTTATTGCCGTTCGTTGTGCTGCATTTCAAAGGTAACCGCTTGTCGTGTTTCTAACAGGATTTGACACTTTTACTCCCTCAAAAACACACACTCACCGACATTATTAAGACGATCCGCCACCAATAACAACAGCAAACTAATACTTTTTTGAGATGAAAGACAAAAAAAACATCATGCTGCATTGTTGAATCGTGAACCACGCTACTATCACTCCTACCAACCATCCGTCAGGCAACAATTTCAAGTGTGCATGTGCAACACACACACAAGGCAAGGCAGAGGGCTTGCAAAGTCCAATTTGACTCTGTGTTTCATCTTGTTATAATTAACGTAGAAACTAATAAGACAGTTGACAGCTTTCAGTCCACCAGTTAACTAGCAACATAAAGCTCGACCTGATCATGACGATGATAATATGATATTGCCCATATTGTGTTCTATGATGCACTTTACAAATTTGATTTTTAATGCTGAGTCCTCCTATTTGTCTTTTGTGCTATTTTGTATATTTTTTTCATATCATCAGAGTGTGTCTGGTAGTTGTTGTTGCTGTCGTTGTTGTGGTTTTCTGTTGATGCACTTGTGCTACTATTGTTGTTTGCTGGTAAAGAAGAGAGAAAAACTGTTGTTTTCTTTTTTCTTCAGGTATATATTATATGATGATACTCATGAAAAGTCGTTGATTGCAATTTCTCGAGCCTATTTTCGCATTATAACTAATAGGAAACGTCATTGGATACAGATGTTTTCTCACACATGAACACGTCCCCTTTGGAGTTTCTTATTTGAGAACGTTTTCTTCTCCTACACCTGCAAAATCATTTAGATTTTTTTACCCTTCTCTTCTTTTTCAGTGTAACAACTTGAAGCAATGATGAATCGTGTATATGCATGTTTACTTTTAACTAGTAAAGTACAGTATACAAGTAGACACACACGTTGTGTGTGTAGGATTTTTGCTTGGTTCACTCTAATTCGTGAGGGACTAATATTATTATTCGAAGAACGGGGAAAGAATAAGGGAAAATTTTGTACATAAAAGTAGGCTACCCTAATTTCCAAATCACTACAGAAACGCCAGGTACCAGGAGAAAAAGAAGCAGTCGAGCTACTCGCTTTTACGGGTACCACTCTGTGAAATAATCTGAGAATTTGTCGTCTTCCTACCCAATTGCTACTTTTTTGTCATAATCATCAGCGTCATTTTTATAGCGGCAGTAGAGAGACGAACAAGTAGAGAAAGAGATGGAAATAATATATATTGTTGTAACGGTATCTGACACTTATTTTGTCACCTGATGACGGCGGTTTGTCTAGAGAGATTCACGATACATATAATATATTTGATGATGACGATGACGAGCCATCTTTACAGTTCTTCATGTTGTGGTAGTCAATCAGTCTATCCATCTTTCTTTTCCTCAATCTCATTCGCTCTGTTCATCACATTAAACCACATTCATCATCAACAGTCAACATCAAAGGAAAACGGACGACATGCAAGTTGTTTATCTCCTTATATTTAAAGCAGAAATCATATTATCAGCATCGTTGTCATCATCATCATCAAAAATGATCAGGTGACAGTACAATGAATTTTATATGATTTTTTTTTTCATTTCGTGAGAATAATGTTTTTGCCTGTGGTCCGATTTCTTCCTAATTTATTTGACATGTACTTTGCCAACATGTCTTCATCAATTAGTATAGAGAACTCCATGTACAACAAATTGGACCGTACTGTGAAACAATGTTTCCTTATGATCATATTATAATCATCATCTTTGCTCGTCGTCTTCATGATTTTTGTCCTCTCAGGTACACACTTTTTCATCAGGTATAGGTATGCATATTTCATTTGTCAGGGCATGAATATTCACATCAAACCCTTTGCACACTACACCATTTTATTCTTTAAAAACTGTGCTTCCTCCTCGTCTGATTTTCATGTTCTTTTGCAGCGTCGAATTCATTTAATTGTATATGAGGAACCGTGTGTGTGCCTGCTCAGTTCTAATTTGAATTTCAGGGTTCGTATCAAACAATATGAGTTACGCTGCGCTCGCTTTAGGGGGTGACTTTTGAATGCAATGTCTTGTAATTCAGTTTATTGGCTGAGAAGAGCAGATGATACCAGTTGCCTATTATCATTATGATTATTTTGCAGAGCGCATGCATATTGCCATCTCTCACTCTCTCGCTCTCTATATCTATCGCGCTGTCTCAGAATAGGAGAATGAGGAAACATGCAGATTTTGTAATTACGTAGATTTTACGTGGTGCAAAAGACGAAGAAGAAAAAAACAAGTGAAATATAAAGTTATGATTGAGATGCCAACCATATAAGTATGGGTTTTCTTCTTCTAAAGTTGTCATATTAGTAGCACTGGTGCAAAATACATTGCACCAGTTTCATTTGGCTTGATGTTTTTTTTGTTTTGATCACGGTGCTACATAACATCTCTGAACTGAACTCTCTCCGTGCTCTTACGGTAGCTGACATAGTCATTAAGAATCAGATTTTTTAAAGTGGGCTTCCTCATCATGAAGTTGTACCACATAATTTACAGGATACGCTCTTGTCGTCAAAGTTTTATCTGTGCGGCTTTAAAAAACAAGGAGGCAAAACACAAGCACAACAACTACATCGTAATTCGGTGATTCATTCATACATATTTCTGACATAAGGTTCTTGGAAGCAGTAGGAGGCTTCGTCATTTGCTAAATAGTCATATATTAGATGCAGTCAAAATACTTATATTATTACCTATGTCCATAAAAGATAAGGAAGGGCACTGAGCTCATGTGGAAAAAATGGACAAGAATAAACGCGTCTTAATGAGACACGCAGATGCGCACAGACCTGGTATTAAATTTCATAATTTATAACATGCTATTATCATAATTAAGATAATAGCAAAAAAAGCTTCTTCAGTGTTTGACTTTCAGACGAGTACATAATATTATAGTCGCTGATGTGTGGTTATATTAGGTAGACATTTATGAACTAAACTTAAGAAGCAGAAAAAAATGCTTAAAGGGGAAGGAGAAAACTTACAATTCGTGTGAAATTGAAACTCTACACTTTTTATGTCTTCTGCTTTTTTTGCAAACCACTTCACCCTTCACCAATCCACACGACGACGTCAAAAAATAAGTGCATAAGGAACGAATAGGTTAATGCCATTTTACAAGAGTGACAAGAAACAAAAAAATATTCGCATCAATTTCCACAATAGTTTGATAAAACATTATGAATGTGTAACATGTACCTTAAAATAAGAATGCACGTACGCAAATAAGAATTCAATGGGCATACCGTTTAATCTATTGCGTGTATATGTAATGCTCATAAAAAAAGTAGCCTCTCCTCCTCCTTGGTGTAGTGAAGCTCATCTTGATCATTTTTCTTGGTATCCCTTAAATCAGGGAACAAACGCTTGATTGTGCCTCTTTTTTTCTCTCAGTTGTTGGCTCAACGACTGATAGATATGCACTTATCAATACAACTTTGATTAGAAAACATGATGTAAAAAAGAGAGAAAGACAGGTGTGAACAGCACGTTGCACTATTGTGTCTCTAATAGCCTATATGATTTCAAAAATCAAAAGGGATATTGGTTTGCTCTGTTTTCATGCACTGCCAGAGAGAGACCGAGAGAGAGATGCATGCAAGCCTGCATGAAAAAAAGGCATATAGAATTATAGAGAGATACATTCATCTTCGTCGTTGTCGTTCTTGCTGCGGACAGGTGTATAATATTATTCTTTGTGCCACTGCACTCGGATGAAATGCACGACTTCCCATGAAAATTGATACAGATTTCCTCGTCATCCTCATCATCACTATCACCATCTGTAACCAGCAGAAACAGCGGCGGCGGCAGCAAAAGTCATCGTAGCTCAATAATAACCATAAAATATGTGCTTCCTACCTGTGTGAGTTGTTGTTGCTGCTGAAGAAAACGTGTCCTTTTCAGATTATTTAGGGGATTCTCATCTTGTCCTTCTCTCAACTTACAGTCATCACATCATGTATTCTGTAATTGGTTGAAATGACTTGAAATGAGTCGACGAGGTTTAAATGTCCCTAGGGAATCTCCTCGAGAGAGAGACCGTATTATTCTGAAGACATTTTGGAAAGATAAAAAACAGGGGAAATGCTGAAAATGAGAATGATGTGGTCTCTCGTTTCTTCTGGTCACAAAAATACAATTTTTTGTGTGATTATCTCTGTCTCATCCATTCACTTTTTCTCAGTATCTTCACACATTATCTAGCAGATATAGCAAGATATTATGCACTTGTGAAAGAAATAGTAAGTGAAAAAGTTCATCATCATTAGAAGCACCATACTGTAATATTATTTTGTATATCTACCTATTAGTCCGTTTCCTATAGCTTTTTAGTATTGATCACTTCTCATTCTCACAGTCCACCTCGTCATCATCTCCAATTAGTAAGTAAATCAGTAACATCAGAGGTACTTTTCAGTCTGAGACACATTGTTTTATGGATCTCCTCATGGGGTGTTCCTATTTTTTCAAAAGTTCAAACTCGACTAATGGCATAAAGGCAAAGGGGTAAAAGAGAAATTCTTGCTTGCATTTTGGTGAAGAAGTACAAGACGCTGCTGTATTTCACTCTACTGTATATGCTCGCCTCTTACTGCATAGCATAAACCTGAAGCGTGAGAAATCAATTAAATTTCACAGAAATAGAACAGCAGAAAATTACTGCCATTAATGCCATATAATATTGTATGGTGTTCAACCGACTGTCATTATCCACCTTGTACTCTATAGTGAAAAACTACCTTGAAAATCAACATATTTCTTAACCAATCTATATGCAATAACATCCTTGCTAAAACGAAATTATGAGCGGGTTAGAAAACCGTTGGTTTCTGCAACGTCTTCTTCTCCTTGATTTTTTATTATTTCAAATAGAGAGGTGGAATCACCGTCATCAACATCTTTACTAAATGATGATGGTCGTCATCCTCTTAAGTGCTCTTATCAGTCACCTGCAAATGTAGTAGTCGTGGCAATTGGCAATGCAGTTTTGCAAAGTTTGTAATAAAAATGCAGAAGGTTGGGAGCTGGGACACACTTTAAGGAGAAATGCTCATCAGGAGACGGCCCTCCATTGATTTATGTGCGCTTAGTGCTAACAGGAACATATTCATAGGTCATTAATCATATTCATATTATAAGTAATATCTGCATTATTAATATTTATATAGACAGCTAATATCTGAAATATGAATGAGCGTAAGAAGTCAGACAGGATTTGCGGGATTAATGAACAATGGCTAATATAGAAAAAATAATAGTTTGTAATAATCATGATGATGAAGATGATAATTCAATGGCGATTCGGAAATAAAACCTGTCGTTGTTGTCAGAGCTCTAGCTGCTCCTTTTCTACATATTATTCTGATTTGATTATTAAATTTCCATTAGTTGAAGAATTATTGAGAGAGTAGAGAATCGACAATGTTTCTCATTCTTTTCTCTCTTCTCCTCTTGATCGTCTTCGTCTATTGTCGCCGCAATTTCAATGTGGTTGGGTTAGCTGTGTGTGAGTTTTCCAAAACTAAATACTGAGGAAACATTTAATTATCTACAGAACTATGGATTAAAGAGTTTGCCATGCTTGTTAAAGAGAATGATTAAGTGTGAATGCAGATTTTTTTCGAAAAAAGAACGACAATGGCAGTTGTGGCGGTGTGGTGGTACTCTAGTAGTGATGTGCTTTATCATGCATGCATTTGCACATCCTCTGCGTGCCTTTCGTCATGGCCTGAGGCTCTGATATGATTGAAGCGTTTGAACTAGTTGAGCTTGTGTGTCAAATTTTTAAATATTTAAGTAACAGAAGATGGTGAACTTTGAGTAAACGTCTTAATTTGACATATTTATCGCTGATCCTTCCATGAATGACACCATTTCAGCAACTTTTCAAATTTTGAAATTAGCTTTAAATTTACCGATATATCCACATCCCATCATTATTCCTTTCTTTCTCTCTGTGTCTCTCACTCACTCTCTACCTCACTCTTCTGCAAAGTGCACATGCATATCATATTACGATAATCCACACCAAGTGCATCTCTCTTAAACTTCTCACTAGATGCGAGTATAATATCCAATGCAAATCAACCATCCTTTTTCTGCCTGGTGTCGGTAAACTCAAGATTTCTCTTTGTGTACGTGTAGATAGGAACAAAATGAAGATTTGAAAGCATAAAGAGCCTCTCTGTTCTCCTCTCTGTCAGGAAAATAAATGTACTTAAACATGTCAATGAAATACCAATTGCAATTCTTGATCATTGATATCATTAACGATCATGATCATGACTTTATTTTTGGAGTAGTCATCCTCGTCGTTATACCCCCACCATTATTACCATTATTGCAATAACAATGCTCTCCTCTATTCACCTATCATTTTCTTATCGATTGTAATTCACGAAATAATTTGAATTCAAAAAGTGCATCTTCACTACATCTCGATCATCATGATTTTGACTCGTCGTAGTACGAAAACGAGCGACATTAGAAAAAAAATTGTTCAACAATCTTCTTACGATCTATCTTAATGGCAAGAGGAAAATCCCAATAAAATTGCATATAAAGTTTAAGTAGATGGCATAAAATACTGGTTGACATGTATGCAGTTGCTTAAAGGATTTGGTAAACCATCGTCATTTAATATTGGTTTCTCCCATTAAACTTGTAGCAAAGTGCAGTGTAGTAGCACAAGTGAGACTATAGCTGCACATCTGCCAGTGCCTCTGAGAGAGCGAGATAGCAGAGAAAATGACTAATGTTTAGTAGTTTAGTGTAAATTACTTTCCATAAAGACGCAGTTATTACTGAAAATTGTTCAGTAGTCGGACTCATGTTGGCAGAGCAATAGGCAGTTTAACATTGTTATCACCACGGATGCGCCATTACGAAGAAGATGAAAACAGGCAAAATATTATGTTGTGCGTACTTTCTTAGGTATGCTCACAATTATTGTAATAATATAATAAGCTGTATTATTGAACTCGCTCATCATCATAAACACTCACTAACTCTCTCTCACTCTCAATGAGCAAAAGTGAATTTAACAAAGACAGATATTTGTTGATTCCACACCATTTGATGTGTATTTATTATTATTATGCCGTTGACATTAAGATAATAGCAGCGACTACAAAAATCTCTAATTACTGAACATGCATTCACAAGACATACGATATTGATGTGGCGCTATTTTTCTTCGGTTAAGAGAGGTAGAGTCTGGTTCCCATAATGTACTCCTTGTCCGCTGCTGCTGCTAGTTAGCTGCTTCAAATTTCACATTATTGACGTCGTTGTAGAATGATGATGATAAGGTTAACACACGAGATGAGAGTTAAAGTTAAACTCGGCAGCTTGATTCTTCTACCGATGCTGCTGCTTTTGTTATGTTGGTGCAGAGCATACCAGAGACTTTTAATATTCACCGTACAATAATAAATATTTAATGGTGAGGGTGTTTGTGTAAGAAAAATAAGACAAGTCGTTAAAAGGGAATATAAATATGTGTTCTCATATATTCACCATCGCTTACATGACATGGAATTTTTCTTTTTCGTTATTGCGATGAGAAAATCCAAGAAAAAAATAAACGAATCGTTTTGGATAAATGTGATGTCTTCACCGTCTGATTTATGAGTTGTGATAATTCAGTGAGAGAATGCAAAAAGTTTCGTAGTGGTTTTTTTCTTCTCTATTTCTTCTCCGAATGAGGATATGATGATGGAGATTTGAAGTTTGAGCGACTGAGTTTCTACTCTCCTCTGCTCTGCTATATAACAACTCTGCTGAAACAAGCGAATTAAAAAAGTGAAATTACATTAATTTAGAAGATGCTCGGCAATTTTGGGGTTTTTCTCCTCTGTCATGGAAGAGGGAGGAAAAATAGTACATGACATGCACTTATTTTGCCAAAGTAGCCACCATCCATTCTATTCTCTCTCGCTTGCATCTGCCACACTGCTTGCTACCGGCTTTAAAGTTATATGCTGTAATGGTCCTCCTCACCATCTTCATTTTCATTGTTGTTGTTGTCGTCGTCGTCGGTGCATTTTCATGTTTTTCCCCGCTATTATAAACATATTCATAGCTTCCTTTCCCTTCTTCCTATATGTCATAAGGTAAATCTTGTATCATTCTGCATGGTTTTTTTATTCTTCCTTTGGTTTCGGCATCAACATTAGCATCATACCCACACCACTACTGCCATGATCATCATTATCCTCATAAAATATGCATTTTATATACACACTTAATAGCATAATTGCTGGTAATTCACAATAATTCGACTGTGTGGTACCTCGTGAAAACTCTTAGTTAGCAGTACCTACCAGCAAGCTGCTGGTCACTGAACTCCCCTGTTTACCTCTTGCCTTTTCCCTGCGCATATCAACTGAAGGCGTGTATATTTTAGGAGGAGTGGGTAACTAAAAGATAATGTAGTTATTATTATAAGCATCGTATTACGTGAATGATACGCCTGGATTCAATTTTTAATAAAGGTGCTGCTTCCGAAATCAGCACAAAAATTGAGGCTCAGGCTTTACCAACTATTTACTATGCACCACCAACTACATAAATTCAACGAGTGAGTAAAAATGCACATGTTAATGCGCCCAGTTTACTACCAGCAGCAGCATCGTCGTGCTCGTACTGTTATTATTATTATTTATAAAGATACAGCAAGTAAAACCCAGACCTTGTCTTAATCATTCCTTTCGCTAAAAACTGGTTATAAAATGCATCATGTTTTTCCTCTAAAAGATACGTGCTACTTTACTCCTGCTAATCGTGCTAGTAAAGTTTTTCCTGAATGGAAGTGGAAGCTGGATAACATGCGGGATGAGAAGTGATATCTGCAGTTGCCAAATTTTTTTCCCCCTAGTAATGTGCATATCAATGTAAAACGATTATAGTTATAATGAAATGGCTTGAAGACTGAGAGATGTGAAGGAAGGAAAGGCGGAAGTCAGAGTTTACACACGTTTTCATAGTACCTGGCTGTCTATCTTCATCAATGAAGAAAAAAACGGATCTTTTCGCATTCCTTACGGTGGCTATATGGGCCACATAGAGAACACACTCTGGGCCTACTCGCATCCAATGTGAAATACGTACACGGGGAGTATTAGTATGCGTCACGATGATTGCAATGGACATGCATGTACACTTCTTTCTTCCACTAGAAAGATTACTGAATATATCTAGTGATTAATCTCTTCATTTCATCTTACACTCTGTACTACTCATTCGCAAATAATAATACAATAAGCCGTACAGTTTGTAGCCGTAAGGGATTTCGTTTAGGTAACTTTTTGAGGAAGAAAGCATGGTATGATGTATAAATACGTGATCAAGGGTTGTACGGTGTGGCATTGATGATTTTGGTGTTTGTTGTGTGTGTGTGCGTTGCGTGTGCTCTAATAAGCTGTTTGCCGCATTTTTCAAAAGCTAGAAATGACCATTATTTAGTGATATTCGAATATATATTAATATTGTTGTGAAAATTATGACGACGTGCGTTTGTAAAACTTTGACACACAGAACTTTGACAGCAACACACAAAAAGCATGTTGAATTGTAGGGCTTGCAGGTAAAAATGCTAGAATAGATGCATAAATATTAAGGCAAGGTATTTAATTCATTGTGGTGGGGTATGTCTGTTGTCACCACATAAAGTGCAACTGGCGTCACTGTGGAAACACAGGCGATAGCAATAAAGTCATTCAAAACGTCACATTTGCATGAGCACTTCTGCGGACTAGTAACAAGAGACGAAATATTAATCATATGCAAATTACAAGATAAGAACAAGGCCTACGTTTTACGGAGAAGCGAGAGCAAACGGTAGGGTTCTTTCTTATTGTCCAACTATTCAAACACTTATTCTTACCTTTTCGTAAATTACCTGTTTGGCTATGGCTCTAATTAGTACTTTAAAATGGTGATGCGCATGTGCCAAGCCATGTTCCCATGAGCACGTTTTCTGAGCAGGTATGTAGTAGGGCGCTTCGTAAGGAATGCGTTAAGTGTGTGTGTATGCGTTTCATGTTGAATGCAAATATGAGGTCAAGAAACCATTAAGATGCAGAGCGTTTTGTTGTCGCGATTTGCTAATAAATTTTAGGGGTGTCCTGTGACAAACAGCTCAACTAAAGCAAATACTGCTACTGAAACAAAACATGCTGACCAGCAAGTCCTTTCTATTTTATATCGAAAAATATTCGAGGTGATATCAAAACCGCATGTGTCCCGATTACGGTTATCATTTATAATTAATTATGAAAGTTGGTTGTCGGCTTGCTTCTTGTTTTAAATGTAGATTTATTGTTGCAACGTGCTACGGATTCAGATTTTGATATATTCTTTCTTTGAATTACTAGAATATTTGATAACGTTGGACACTGAAATGATATCAATGCTTGAAATTCTTTTAGGAAACGATTTAAGTTTTTTTTTTCCTTCACAGACTTTCTCTGAGTAGCTATTGACTATGCATTTAGCAAAAAAAACGTTAATTTTCTTATTGTTTTTTAATCAAATAATTAATATCAATGAGGTACTTTTGTAGGTACGTGCGTAATAAATGTTTTTGATAGCGATAAATGCACCGTATGTTATTATGCAGATATAATACGTACCTATGCAAAATGCTTCTTTGTTTCTTTAAAAAATGCTAAATCGAATTACATATTTTCCTGTTTTAAAAACATACAAGGGAAATAAGTTCTTGGAGGAGTTACCGGATAGATATAACATTTTAATTTTTTATTATAAAAAGAGTAAAAACAAACCACAAAGAAAAAAAGCCAAAAGAATTAAAGAATTCATTGACTTTAAAATCAGGAATAGCCATAAGATATGTATGTAATAATAATAACAACAACTCAATAATAACACCTTGCAATGCACACTATGTGTCAGTGTAGGTGGTATATAATATGCTGTAACAATATATTAATTGAGGCTCCATTGTTTATTATCGTTTTTTGAAATCGGAAGCGCAAACAAAAAAAAAATTCTAAATTTTGTCGGTAGAGCCAGCCGCTTAATAACATACCCGTATAATAATTGCCAATTGCTATTAAGAAAGAAAGAAGCATGATAAAAATATCAATAGAAATCACGTATGCATTTTATACAAACATAATAGTAATGATAATCCTACTGCTGCGAATTGCTTCTTTGTAAAAAAAATTAATTTTTATGTGCACAATACCTATAATTATGATACATGTTTAGATACTAAATGCTACTGCTGGTACTGCTGCTCCTTCTTACCTTCATGTGTTATCAACGTGTCTGCTTAGCGTGTTTTCTTTCTATCATCGTGCAATAATTTATTGATAAATGTTTTTCAACCCCATCATTAATTGTTTAATAAACACGCTTTGTTTTGAGAGGATATTTTTTCACTCTTGTGAAGGATATGAATAGTGATTTTACTGAATTGATGCTGAAATTAAACATGCTTTATTGTGTTAAATGCCAGTGGTATGCACACGACAGATTAAATTTCATTTGAGTGTTCATTTTGGGATACAGTAATTCACACAGTAGCGAAATTGCAGAGTGTACTGCTGTTATGTTGATTTGAAAATTGGATTGCTCACCACAACAGTTTATCTTTTGCATTTCTCTCCAATAATTTACATGGCCTGTGATGATGATTTAAATTAAATATTGCTTCTTATTAAAAATCCCTTTCAAACACTTAGCATTGCTTTTGTTGTTTATAAAAGTTTTCCCTTAAATCATGAATGGGAAGTATAGAGTTTTTTGTTCATAGATTTATTTGATCCTTTGTTCTGAAAAAAACTAATTACAGTCTTTCCACACGTTCCGCTGATGGGAGGTATGCGTAAGCAAGGTGGGATATGAAAAGGAAGTGAAAAGTGAATGGACACAGAATAAAGGCAGTAACAGCAATACTCTCTCTACTCTCTTTAAAGTCGTGTCACTAAATATTATTACGTTTATTTTATAGCAGTGTTGTTGTTGGAGTAGTTGCATATGTCATACAGCTATACCTGTATAACTGTCAGTAATTCTCTTCTGAAGTTAAAAATCACTCTCTGATTTTAAGGATTTATTGAGTACCAGTGACTTCTCTCTCTGTAGAACCGCTGCGTGGCTGTCTTCCAAAAAAGGTGTGTGCAGTGCGTTGTGTGCGTTGTTTTTTTGATGATATAGATGATGAGGATGGTGCGTGTACCATTAACCGAGGCACACAAAAGTAACAACACACGTGCTACTTTTTTCGAATTATAATAAATATTAGATTTAACTTCACCTATAATGCGGTGCACGGCATTTTTCACTTGATTTTTTAAAGTTTATGTCGAACTTGGGAGTGCGCATTGACAGGTTTTATTGAGCAGGTGTTGTCAGAAGATTAGAAAATTTAGAAAAATAATAATAACAAGATGAAGGCTTTTGTTCCGGAATGAATACAAAAAATGTGGTCTTTTGCTTTTGTAAGATAACATTGATTAGCATTTGACATTTCTAAAATGATTGGATTCACGGTCATTGTCATCATAATTCAGAGGGAGCAGCCACCCAGAAGAGGAGTAGTGAAGGGAGGGAGAGAAAATAGAGAGACAGCATCAAATAGCAGACCTGATCTGATCATCTAGTAGAGTGTTGGATGGAGTGCTTCGTTTTTGTAAAGGGATGTACCGAAACGTAATTATCTCGAAATCACAATGCCTTGGTGACACCACTTTGTCATCTGAAATGATTATTTTTTTACAGGAAAAAAAAGATAATCTGCTGTGGCATGAAGTTTCATTATTATTACTACATTTCAAACTATTTTATCATAAACACGTACACATTTGCTCGCTCTTCTGGCTTTTGCCTGTCGTCTCTTCCGACATATTATATACATACTTTTTATCACGTCAGGCAGAACTGGTTCTGCTGGAGAGCACATATTATTATTATTCTTATATTATCATTTTTGGACGAAGAAGGGAAGAGGAGAGATGAGGGGGCATGACGATCATGATGACTTGTACATCATTCTCATCGCTTCAGCAGCATCGTAAATGTCACAGTGTGTAGAATGCGATACAATATTCTATATAGTAGTAGTAATAAAGCAATGCCTGGAAACGCATGAAGAGAAAAGGTACATGGTACATAAAAAGGGATGATATGATGATGATGAGAAAAAAGACCTTTAAGCCGTGTATCCCTGTTTCCTCATGTATGACACAACATTTTCCGAGATTATGTTTTCTGAATGAAATAATACGACGTGTAGTTTTTTGTCCATAACATAACATAATGGGATGACGATTCGAAAAGTTTAAAAAAAAGTTTTGTGTGTAGGCGAGGTTGGCAATCGCGATGGAAATCTAGCACGTATAGTAATATACCCACTCATACAAAGCTAACAAATATCAAAACGAGCAAAATAGAAGGCAAATGATATTTATGTACATGCGTGTATCTCTTCCAATGGCGCTGTGGCTCCCTAATAATGATGGAAGGAAGACGGAAGACGAGAAAACCCATCGAGAATTACAAACTTCTCTGACTGGATAAAAAAACTAGGAAAAATCTATTTTGTACTTTGAGTTGAGTTGACTTGGCAGACAAAAACACCAATATTTTTGTACACCAAGACGGTTCTCACATTATTAGAGGTACATTATATATGAAATGGATTCTATCAGTAGAGGCGAAAATGTTGACGTTTCACTTGTTTTTCTCTTTTTCCCACTTCTATAAAATTCTCATCCAGTGCTCATCTTCTCAGTTTCTCAGTCTCTTTTGGCTTGCCTCCCTGTGTAACTTGGTAATTTCACTTTGCCTACTTGCCTTTCAGACATTTACCAGCAGCAGCAAGGCACACACAACTCTTGCTAAATTACATTACCATTCAACAACAACAACATTCACAGGCGACTCCAACCATTCGATAGTCGACTCTCAGTCGTCGCCATTCTCTCTATTTTCTCTCTCGAACACAACACTGAATCAACCGAATGGCATGCAATGTGCGTGGCTCCAAACACATAAGTTGCAGTAAGTTGTTATGGAGCAACTAAACATAGCCACTTTAACTCATGAAATCCAGAGAGTTGTTTGTTGTGGCTATGACGATGTTTTTGTTCAGTGTTCATAAGGCATGAAGAAAGGGATGAAACTATTGTCGATGTACATATTATTATACCTATACGCAGTTTTTATTTATAAATATATGATGTTAAACTCATTATTACTTTCCTCCCAACGATGACGAAGACTACGACTGAACATCACACAAACGCCACACCGCACCGATTTGTGCGTAATATTCTGCGTGTAAGTGTGTAGCTACACGGAATCAAACCCAAAGTAAACAAGTTTGCAGTGGCTATCAAGATATGTACATTTTCGGATATACATACACACTTTTTTACAGCTTTGCACCACACGATAACTCCTTGTTGTTGCCGTAATTTCCTTATCGAACCCTTAGAATCACCGATATTATTATCGTATCGTTATGTTATGTACGCAGTTGATGTAGCATGTCACGATACTGGCTACATAGCAGTAGCAATTTCATTTCCGAGGAAAAAAGGCAATCAACCCCGGCCTGGCTTCTTTTGCCCTCTATCCAGACTACTCAACTCTGTCAGTAATTCATCAGAGACTATACTCCTGCATTGTGTTGGGGAGGGTTTTTTTTTTACATTATACATGCTTTCCTTGTACATTTTTTGGGGTTTATTGGCAGAATGGAGTAAAGAGGGGAAAACGAATTGAGTGAGTAAAGTCCTCGTCGTTGCTCCCTCTACACTATATCACGTAATGAAAAAATGAATGAATCAGCAGCAGCAGTAAAAGAAGGACGGACTGTCTAAGAAGGAAAGTAACCAACTGCATACAAAATATCGAATGTACATAATAATATAGGAGGAAAAAATCGAAAAGGTTGTTGGAGGGGTGATGGAACGCATGCAATTTAGCATACTAAATGGAATCACCACTATACTGCCACCACCTCGAAAAAAATATCAGGAGCAACCACCATCGAAACGTCACGAATTTTTTTTTTGTGCATTCTGCGATTCCATCAAGTTCAATATCAAGGTTTAATATATGAGACACAGTTATCATAAGTCTTCATTTATTTACTTCACTCACAACAACTCGGTTACTCGCCTCCTGCCTTTCAATTGAGTGTTTTTTTTTTCGTTCTCAAGTTTAGCTTTCACATTGCCATCGTACTTATCATCATCACAAAAATGTTCGTCTTCACTGCCAAAGAATGACAGTGGTTTTGTAGTACCAAGAGTTGTGTTGAGTGAGAGAGAAACTATGGGTTTCATTTAGTAAACACGACCATAAATTGATGGCGATGCATCATGGTCAGTTTACTGACTGAAAGTAAAACCGTGCATACAAAAGAGAAGATGAGATGCAGACAGGGTTTCTTGCCAAATTAATAAAATGGATGGTGCTCATCACTATCGTATCATCCCCTCAGAAATATTGTTATGATCATCATCAGTGTTTTCCAAAAGCGCTATCAATTTCAGGTAATGTGCACAGCATGTTGTTGTGTAGCAGCAGCAAAAAACAAGAGAACGAACAGCCTTCATCTGGGGCACTCTTCTTTTTCATAAAAATCATTGTTTAAATTGTAACGTTAAATACTTTTACTAATTAACATCACGAACATAATATACCTACAAATCCTTTATTTCTCGAGCATTTAGGTATAGCATACAAAAACACGCGCCATACATGATGTGTGGTGATGATAAGAGAACTGATACACGAAATAAAATGTGGATATGATCATGAAAACTAATAAAAAAAACTTATTGGAATAGATGAGGACTGCATAGAAAATATTATAGATGATGATGATTGTGTTGATTAGAATTCTAAATTTCTACGACTTTACCTACGTTCACTTGTATCAATTAATTGCTACATTTTTCATATTGAAAAAAAATCAAAGTGCATGAACTATTCCATGAATGCAGTTATAATCAACTGTGCATTCCGCAAAGTAACCTTTTTTATTGGTATGAATATCTTTTTCACAAATGCATCGTACACATTTTATTTGCAGATTACACAAAAAACAATGTTTTAAGTTGAATATGCGGTACCAAAATACGTTTTGAATGAAAATTCCAATTAGTATGAGAAGGGATAGAAAAAAATTGTTGATTTTGTTCGTGTTTGAGAGAACTTTTCCTTAACGAGGCTTGAACAGAAATGGTACAGAGCGGGTGCTAACGTACAAAACGGTATAAAAACAATAAAGTTATCATATCATTCATATCACATACCCAATACTACTACTACATATCCTAATCTGCATTTTTTACCAATAATAATATGTAATAATTTATTATTTACCTTTTTCACTTGACTCTATTCAGAGAGGAGAGAGGGAAAGATAAAGAAATAAAAAATCGTGCATGCATGACATGTAAACAGGCTCAGAAATGGTTATTCTCAGTTTTCGTCTTCAGAGAATAATTTTTTGGTAGCTCGGCTCATGACGAGTTGGGAATGCGTGGTGTAAGCAACATGATTAATACCAGTTTTTCCCTACTTTACTTTTAATAAAACAGCCCATCTTTTTGTTTCGTGGCCTGGCCTGCGTTGTTTAACTGTGTTTTTCGTCTAAACTCTTTCGAAAAGAAAGAACAACAACAAGTCACAGTCATTAACGTTGGTGTACTTTACTACTTTCTGCTACTACTGCTGCCACTACTTTGCTTACTCACTTTCATTGTGCTTCTGATGTTATTATTATTGCCATTTGTTACTCTGGCAATTCCCTCTCTCTCCCTCCATCATGATGATGATCATCAGAGAACGAGATTTTAGGATTTGTCCTATTCTTTAATATTTCACCTATCACAAAATCATTTG